>JASDQU010106505.1:3859-27067 GCA_032191745.1 Picea mariana | reverse complement strand
TCCATCTTCTGCAATCCCAGGACCCAGACAATCTACCCAAGAAAGCTGAAATCGATCCAAGAGATAATCACATCTCCTTTCAGGTATATTATTAAATCTTTCCAGAGTCATCACCAAATTGTTGTAGTCAAAATATTATACTAACCCGAGCCTTTCCATTGTTATCCTTGGAATTTCAGTGCGAAGATGTGCACGCCGCGGAGAGAAAGTTGCAAGAAATGAACATCAAATATGTAAAACGAATTGTGGAGAAGGAAGGATCTACGTGGATCAGCTATTCATCCATGACCCCGATGGATATATGGTTGAGCTCTGCAATTGTGAGAATCTTCCAATGGAGCCGATCATGGCCGGGAGATTGCCTTCTCATATTCAAATTCAAAAGAAAGAGCAGATACTTGTGGAGCAGATACTTGTTGCGAGTACAAGCCCAGCAGAACAGGAGATTGCTCTCGAGTATTAACTTCAATGGTGGACTAGTTTTACTATTCACCACTATTCAACGTTCTTTTCATAATAGTTGGATCAACCTAATGTTGATTCTCGTTGCTTATGCAGCAACGACAACAATTCCATGCGATTTTGTGTATATCGCATGGATTAAATTGTGGCGAAGGGATTAAGTGATGGAAGTTCACGCCACTTTGTTCCTCTTTGTCTGTCATTGGTGTGGTATTAAAAATTAATGGAAGGTTATGACTCATTGTGTTCATTCTTTATTAATTGCTTACATTAAATTAAGAATAAATGTAACAATTCATGCACACAAAATAACAATGGACACATGATCAAGCTCTCGATAAGAATAAATTAATGTGTAAAACAATCACATACTCCCATTGCATTAAATAGATAAGGGTATGCATTTAGACCTTATGTGTCATGGGCCAGGCAAACCTGTGGTCGGGCGGTGGAATCACCTGACCTCCCAGTCACCGTGCGACACTGCAATTGTTTATTTATCGGTAAAACCACAATAATTTACTTGATTTGGACTACGCCTTACTTCATTACAGCTTTGTTTATTACTTATGTTATGTCTGTGCTATCTTATACTTAGTTGTGAAAGTAAGAGAAACCATTCATACAAGTACAAACAAAACATATGTACGGGCGGCCAAACCAACCTAATACTCCAAAAGATTGTGCCGAGCTAAACTCTCGTGCCACATGAAAAAAGTTCACATAAGGATCTTTCTCTCAGTGGTTGTGAAAGTCATATAGTTGTTCAACGAGCTACCTTCGTGCATCCTTCCATCATCATCGCATAATGAACCACCTCAGACTTCATCTATGCGATGCTTGCATTTCTGTCTTTCCACAACTTGGAGCGACCCTTCCTTCCTTGCCACAATTTGATTTTCTTTAACAACTTCCTTGAGAAAGACTTTCCCAGATCTGTAATGGCTCCTCCCCAAGGTAGCGTAAGTTACTCTCAAGGGTCTACTTGGCTCTTTGGGGAGAGCTACTCTCCCTCCTTGGTCACTACCTCAGACTCCTCAACCTGCAATCTTGAAGAAGTGCCTCACAAATCCCTAACTTAGCCCCATTTCAAATGCATAGTTCACACTTGGTTAAATAGTCGCACGCCCTTTCCTTGCGACGCGACTCTTCTAATGGACGTGTCCCCTCAATCGCAAGCCAACACACACTTTTGGTTATTTGTCCACTTTCGTGGGTTGAGCCGACTCGTCAAGGGGAGCACTCTTCTTCCAAGCACACGATCTTCTCCAGCCGACATCAACTTTTGGTTAAACGTGCTCAACTTGTGCCTTCATCCATTTTCTTGCTCAACAACATCGCAGGACATTTTTCGCACATCTTGGAAGTCCGTTCTACTAGGCGTGCATGTCTTCAATGCACCCATCATCACCAATCGTTCATTTATTCAGTGGGGCTCCCATGTCTTCATGGGGCACCCACCCAACCGACTCTTCGTTCAAGTCACCAGCCTTTGTCGCAAGTCCATCTTGGTGAAGTCGTACTTGGAACGTCATTGTGCACCCAAGAAACCACAACTTCACTCATGAAATAATCGAACGTTCTTTGATTCATCTCAATCGTAAGTCTTAGCTCGTGGAGGTAGCCTGCATGCTCCAACCTAAGCCTAGGGTATGACATGCTCCCCCATTCAAAGTCTTGCCATCATCGACAAGCTTCCATCTAAGTGTCTTGGCTTATGACTGCAACCATATGTTGAAATGTCGTGATGAACCTTGCAACAACCCAACCACTTTCGTCATGTTTCGCACACATCCTAGGATCCACATTTTGAGTAAGCTAGGTAGTTAATCCAACTTAGCGATCAATCTGTGAAAATGTACTCTGCACTTCATCACATAGTTCTTTTGGTTCAAACATTCCCCATATTGTCCAACTCTTGCTTTGTTTTACGATATTGATCAAGGAGTTCCATCACAGTGCCCAAATATTTGGACTCCCGAACTCAATCTATCGCATCGCTATGTAGGATTCGTTCTATGTTTCGCATTCCTACTCAGACTTCAGTCTGCATCTCCTGTTTGGTTCATCTGCCCATCTACTTGTGCAAACAAGGTTGCTTCTTGCCCTATCTTCTTGCGATGTTACCACAGGATCAAAATCTCATGCCAATCCAACTCTGCCCAAGTTATTCAAGTCGAAGGGACCACCCAAAGGATTTCACACTTGCTTCTAATGAAGTTGTGTTCATGCCAATACATCTTCCAATCAACAACTCAGAGTCAATATACACTAGCCAAGCTCCCCAAGAATGTTCATGCACCTGATGCCCCATACCACTAGCAATACGATGTCCCATATAACCGACAAACGCCCTCGTATCACTTGTTACGCATCTTGCCCATTGTAGTTCTTAACAAATTTCTTGAACGAATCCCTTGTTGTCTCTTATATCTTCCTTGAAATGAAACCTCATGCCTTCTTCCATTTGTTCCTTCCTTGGTTTTCTTTTGCGAAAATTGTTGTCTCTATCACCCATCATCGCACCCAGCTCATTTCATAACCAAGATATTCGAAAATGAAAGGAGATCATTGAACGTCTGTCACCCGTACGACCAACTGAATTCACTTTCTTTTCTCCTCCTACATTTTGTAGGGTGCTCAGGTCTATCTCATCATTGTTGCAACCATGCCCCTCATGACCCCTTGGTTCACTTGATGAATCTTCCCAAGGAAAACATGAGCCTGGATTCATTGGTCAACCTCTCATCCTCTTCGTCACTTGTTCCCGAAACACTCCAAGTGCACTAGTTTCGCACATCCAACAATCACCTCCGAACTGATTCCTTCGTGCTTCGTTTCATCCTTCCTATGCAATCTTCCAATCTACATAAATTATGTAACTGTCTTTGCAACTGTCTCAACATACTATCCAAGTGACTCCAAGAAGAACCAACCACCCAAAGACTTCCATGCCTAAACACGTCTGATCCAATTCCTTTATCAACTCCAACCAATGATATGCGTCATCCCACATTCGTAAGTATCCTGAGAACACTCTTCCTATCTCATGTCTCATACCATGAGTAGGAGCGCATCACCCTGTCCACTCAGGTTGTGGTTTAACTCATCGTGACTTTCCATCAACAATATCCTTGATTGATTCTTTGTTGCTTCCGTTTGTTTCTTGGAATGAACTGTCTTGCCTTTGCCAAGACACTTCTTTTTTTGGATCTATGTTGTGATGGTTAAGTTACCCCACAACTCAACCAATATGTCTAAGGAAATCATGCACTAAAGTACCTCATCCAACTCTTCAACCAAAATATGCATCTCATTACCTTCTTCGTTATAGCAAGCCCTTCAATGCACTCCACAAGAAAGTACAACAACAGTTCAACTTGTCCCCATTTCTGCCACAAAATTTGCCTAAGTCCCTCTTTTGGAACTCGCCCAAGTAGGTTGCTCCAAGTCTTTGTTCACATATTCCCTCTTTTGAGATTTATGAATTGTTTGTGTCTTCAACGAAGTTCGCAACACTTGGACCTTTCCCAAGTCTACGATGAAAACAGGTTGCACTTGTCCTCAACCAAGTCTTCTTGTCTCTCTTCAATGAACCCAACGGAACAACTCAAACTTACAAAGAAATTTGAAATTATCATACCTATTCAGGACTTCTTTGGCATCTTCATGGTTTGAGTCTTCTTGTTGTCGCAAGTTTGCAACCAAAAAACTACGATGTTCGAAATCCATCCAAGTCACTTTCCTCAAGGCTGCATCCAACCGAGCACATATTCCATTTCTCCTTCTGTTATCTTCACACCCTATAGTGACTCAGCACCAGAACACCATGCACATCAAATGATCATGAAGTCTCCTGTTGTTAACTGACCTCCATATGAACGTTGTGATCCTCAATCGTAACCCAACCAACCTAACTTATCTTCGGTGCTGCACAACACAAAGTTGGCATGGTGGAAAATTTACCTAGCTCCGATCCAAACCATGCATTCAACTAAACCTTCCTTCCTCGTCTGTTATATTCGTGCCATGTAATTTCTTTTCACTAGGACACCATGAAGAATCTTAGCAGTGCATGGCACAAAGTTTTCATGGTTGAAATCATGCTCAGTTGTCTTCTTTGCGATCAAAATTCAGTCTACCATCTAAGTCACGATGGTGACCCAGCTCACCGACTACTCAAAACACTTTTGTGGTCGTTGTTGCAACTCTGTGATAGTGCTTATTCTTTCACCACATAATTACCTTCGCAACCACCCATGTTTAACACATCCAAACTGACCTTGCTCACCTTCTTGAGTTTCTGGGTTTTGTCTGCTCAACAAGCTTTCCAAATTGTCCATCAATTTGGCTCTGATGACATCTGTCATGGAAGTGGTAGTGGTGAAGAGAATCACCGATTCATCTCTAACTCAGACCAAAATCAACTCCGATACCATCTTTCATGGGCCTGGCAAGCCTGCCCTCGAGTGGAGCAATCACCCGACGCTCCCAGTCACCGTGCGACACCGCAATCATTCATTTATCGGTAAAACCACAATAATTTACTTGATTCAGGCTACACCTTACTTCATTACAACTTCTTTTATTACTTATATTATGTCTACGTTATCTTATACTTAGTTGTGAAAGTAAGAGAAACCATTCATACAAGTACAAACGAACACATGTGTGGGATTCCAAACCGGCCTAATACACCAAAAGACATATTTACACAAAACAGAACAACATTGTGTCGATCTAAACTCTTGTGCCACACGAAGAAAGTTTACATAAGGAGATTTCGTTGAAAGCCATATATTTTTTCAACAAGTTGCCTTTGTGCATCCTTCCTTCGTCATCGCAGATTGAACCACCTTTGACTTCATCCCTGCGATGTCTGCATTTCTATCTTGTGCATTTGTCCCCTTGCTTGGTTCAGACTTTTCCTTCTTGCCACAACTTGGAGTGACCCTTCCTTCCTTGCCATAGTTCGATTTTCCTTGACAACTTCCTTGAGAAATACTTTCCCAGATCTGTGATGGCTCCTCCCCAAGGTAGCCTGTAATGTCCCCATTGGTCTAGGAAGCATAAGGAATGGTTCCACTAGCCTAAATTGGTTTCTGTAGGCCAAGTCGGAAAAGTTACCTAGGGGACTCAACTTTTTCCTAGGAAATGACTTTATAAATTGAAAAGGAGAAAAAGGGACACATGGGTCTTAGGAAAAATAAAGTCGCTTAAAAATTATAAAGTGTGCAAGAATAAAGTGACTTTAAAAGAAAATTAAAAAGTAAAGTGAGCGGGAATTAATTCAATGAAGAAATAAAAGAAGGGAAAAGAGGAGGCTCCCCTCATTCCTTCATTCACTCACTTGGAAATTAGATTTTGAGAGCTCTTGAGAAAAGAGTCTAAGGTTTGTGGAAACCCTTGGGAATTTGTTGGGTTTGGTGTTGAAACTAGACACCCTAGCCAGTTTAAAGGAGGAATCACTACAGATTTCTCCATTGGATTCATTATTCATAGTCTTAGTTCATACTTCGAGTTTCCATCATCATTTCATGGAGTTTTCAGAGGAGAGCGACCAAGTTTGCTAAAGGAGAGAAGTCGACTTTCTCCAAAAGCTGAGACAAATAGCCAAGGGGGTGAACCTCATCTTTTGTGGAAAAATTTTGAGAGTCTGGGCACTTATTTCTTTGTTGGGAGCTATTTATGTGGCAAGGATCGAGCCTAGGTAGTTTTCCTTGAGTCTGGGTGCATATCTCACAGGCGGGGAGTAATATCTCATGACTGGGGCCAAGTTCCCTTGACAAAATTGCGCCATAGTTGTAAGGAGAGAAGAGACACCTGTTGTGACTTGATGGGGGGAAATTTTATGAGAACATGGTGAACCAAAGACGATTTAGGGAGTTGATGAATTGTTTACATATTTGTTGGGTGAATTCTAGATCATATGGTCGAGTTCTGAGCCTATCCCCTTCAGTCTAAGCTTAATCCACTTGACAGGGCATGTACATGAGCCTTAATTAGCTAACATTGGTTCTGGGTGGAGTCCATCCTGTTATGGAAATTTATCATTAAAGGAGTTCGTGGGGGTTCATCTTCAGACCATATTTACTCAGTTTGCTACAAATCATCTTACTCTATAGGATTGTCAACTCATTGAATATTTCTACTGATATAATTATGTCCCACCACCTGATCATATACATTTCGAAGGACATCTACATAGCTTACATCTCAAGTTATTCTATTCTATATTTTATGTGTATTGTTACTATTGTTACAAGTGTATTATCAACCATTGAACTAATAAAGTGCAACAATGATTTGGACTGTGTTAACATTTGTTTTGGGGTTCATAGGATATCTAAATCAACATATGTTCTTTGGTAATACAAACCCATACCAACTTCTTTTTATATCATCCTAACTACCAAATTGATTGTTGTCATAAATTGTCAATGAATTATTTGACAAAATCTGCCAACCAAATTTTGAGGAAAAATTGTATAACCTAGGCAAGGAATATTACAGTGGTATCAGAGCATGTTCCTTTGCAATTGTGGTCTCTAAAGGGAAATTGTAATCATATTTATGAGACCAGAAGATGTGGAGAACATTACCTACTGGAGACGTAGGGGAAGAACCCCAGATCCCCCTAGGTGGGAAGAAGAAGAAGGGACGGAAGAGGCAACACCATCTATCACACCTAAGGGAAAAGGAACTATGGGGGAAGAAGATGATACCAAGATCAACAGTTTGTTTGATATCTTGAATGACCTGGCCAAGGGTCAAAAGGCCATGATGGACCTCATGGGGTAGTTTGCTAAGAATTCATTGGAGGGCACAATGAAGCAAAACCAGAATGGTTACGGGGGTTCAAACAATGGAGAAGGAAGCCACTCATGCACTACCATGCAGAGCCACCCCCACCTGTACACCAAATCTCCCAAACTCACTATGCCTCAATTTTTGGGGAATGAGGCCGCAGGTTCATTGATGCAGGTTGAGCAGGTTGAGCCCTATAGGGTAAATTTAGAGGAGTACAAGAGACTAGGAGATGATTTCCACTCAGCCATGTCCTTCACGGAGTTTTTCAATATGAAGAGTAGAAATCGACCGAGAGGGCCCATGAGGGCCTTGACACACATTTTTTAGTTGTAGCGTACCATTGGAAAAGTCATTGTTCCCAACTTTGACGAGGGCTCTAAATTCTCCGCTAGATGATGGGTGCAGAAGCTCGAAACTTACTTTCAGCTGCACCATATGACAAAGACAGATACCATTAAATTGGACATCTTTCACCCGAATGGTGATACCCATGAGTGGTGGTACCATGGGTTATTCACTTTGGGGCATGTCGAGGTTACCTCCTACCTAGAATTCACATAGAGACTCATCGAGAGATTTGACAGGAAGGACCCTGAGCTTCACTTCAGAGAGATGGCTCAGCTCAAACAGACAGGTAGCCCAGAGGCCTATATATCTGAGTTTCAGAGGGTCGTGGTGATGGTGTCATACATTTCAGAGGGTCGTCTAGTGATGTTGTTTGTTGAGAGGCTAATGGAGCCTCTACGAGGATGGGTCAAGGCCTACAAGCCTACCTCTTTATAAGATGCAATCAACAGATCTCAGGATATGTACGATGCAATACCTAAAAGTTGGTTTTCACCCAAACCCACTTTTACCTTGAGGACTAAGGACATCGGACCACCTGAGAGAGATTGGGCCGAAAATTCCAAACTGGATGAAGAGACCAGGAGAGAATTGAGGAAAAATAAATTGCGTTTTATATGTCATAAGCCATGGGCACCAAGGCACAAGTGCATTGGGAATGATAGAATGGGCAAGGCCCATTACATTGAGGTATACTCTGACAGTGACAGTGATGAGGATGAGGAGGTGGAGTAGGCACATGACGAGGGACATCCAGTATCAGGAGAGGAGTCTTCACAGGCTGGGGCTAAGGACCCAGTCATGGCCTCGATGTCAGGATTTCTGAGATATCATACCTTCAGGGTCAGAGGTGTCCTACAAGGGAACAAGGTGACAATATTGATTGATGGAGGAGCATCCCATAACTTCATTGACGATAACATGGTCAAGAAGAGAGGAATTCCAAAACAGGAGTTCGATGGGTTCACAGTAGTCATACCAGGAGGCCACCAGATGAGTTGCACCAAGTGGATTCCCAAGATCACAATAACCATGGGAAACTACTTGATGAAAAATGATTTCTGTGTGGTGGACATACCAGACAAAAATGTAGTGTTGGGTGTTCAATGGATTTACTCTATTGGGAAATACACTACTGATCATAGGACCATGGAGATGGAGTTCAAGATTCTATATGGAAATAAAGTGGTCCTATGCGCCATGCACCAGTACCCATCGAAGATTGTGTCATCACATAGCATGGAGGAAATTATGAGGCATGGTGATATAGAGTGGGATGCAAAGTCTTTTATTTCTGACAAAGAGCCACCTAACCATCTGCAATAGCTTCCAGAGGACTTACGGGTATTACTCTATAAACATCATAAAGTATTTAGTGACATTCCTCCTGGAATTCCACCTGATATAGGTTTTGACCATATCATAGAGATAGATGAGGGGGTCCAAGAAGTTTTCACAAACCCCTATCGGCACCCTAAAGTTTACAAGGACGAGATTGAAAAAACCATTAAAGAATTGCTAAAAATGGGCCAAATCCGCCCTAGTTCTAGCCCATTTGCCTCTTTCATTGTCTTAATCAAGAAGAAGGACGGTACTTTGTGGATGTGTATTGACTACAGGACCCTAAACAAGAAGAAAATCAAGAATCGATACCCCATACCTAGGATCGATGAATTAATGGATGAGCTCAGGGAACCAAATTCTTCTCGAAGATTGATCTTCGATCAGTGTATAACCAGATCAAGGTACGAGAGCAAGACGTACCTAACAAAGCCTTTAGATGCCACTATGAGAATTATGAGTTTTTGGTGATGCCATTCGGGATAACTAACCACCCTGCCACTTTCCAGTCGTGCATGAATCATGTATTCAATAAGAAGCTGAGAAAGTTCTTATTGGTCTTCTTTGATGACAACCTCATATACAACAAAACATGGTAGAACCACCTGTGACATATGGATGAAGTACTTGGTATTATATAGAGTCAACAATTGTATGCGAAGGAATAAAAGTGCGAATTTGGTATGACAGAGATACTCTACTTGGGGAACATGATTGGAATGAATGGGGTACAAGTGCACCAAGAAAAGATCAGGGCGATTATTGAGTGGCCAAATCCTAGGAATGTGACAAAACTAAAGAGATTCCTTGGTCTTTGAACTTACTACAGGAAATTTGTTAAGGGATTCTCATAGTTAACAGTGCCACTGACCGATCTCACCAAAAAGGGGGCTTTAGTTTGGATAGATAAGGCCCAAGAAACATTCACGAAAATGAAGCAGCCAATGAGCTCATGCCCTGTGTTAGCACTCCTTGATTTCACTTAGCCCTTTGTCTTGGAGTGTGATTCTTCTGGAAATGGTATAGGATCTATATTGATGCAAAACAATCACCCCATAGCGTATGAGAGCCGCAAACTCTGAGAGTATGAGCGACACTCCATATATGACAAAGAGATGTTGGACATAATGCATGCTTTGACCAAATTCCGACAGTACTTAGTGGGGAATAGGTTCAAGGTAAAGACCGATCATAATAGCTTGAGGTTCCTCATGGAGAAAAAGGAGCTAAGCGACAGGAAATAAAAATGGATCAGTAAAATCCAAGCCTACGATTTTGAAATTGAGTATGTGAAATGAAAAAATAATGTGGTTGTTGGCACCCTATCGAGGATACCCACTCTCTCTCTCATGGAGATTTCAATGGAATGGAAGGCACTTCTATTGGTAGAATACTCCAAAAATAAGTTTTCTTGTGAGATAATTGATGGTAAGGTCTATGATGACAGGTACAAGGTTATTGATGACATGATATATTATAAGGAACATATCTATTTAGTACCAGAATCCCAGTTGAAAGACAAAATTCTGCATGCAACACATACTTCTCCCTTGGCGGATCATCTTGGATACTTGAAGAATTATAGACAAATTCGGGAGAGGTTCATTTGGAAGGGTCTCAAGACTGATGTATTGAAGTTTGTACGGGAGTTCCACATTTGTCAGCAAAACAAGGTGAAACATACCCACCCAACAGGATTACTCCAACCGCTTCCTATCCCTGAAAAAAAATGGGAAATCATTTAGATGGATTTTATCACAGGTTGCCTCTGGTTCAGGGGAAATATTGTATCTATGTGGTGGTTGACAAGCTTACTAAATTCGCCCATTTATTCACCATATCGTCCAAATAATCTGCAACACAATAGCGGAGCTGTTCTTTAGAGAGGTATTTCGGCTGCATGGACTTCCCAAGACAATTGACAATGATCGAGACAACAAATTCATGGGGAGATTCTGGCAGGATCTATTTAGACTCGTAGGGACATAATTAAATCCTAGTACCAGTTATCACCCTCGGACTGATGGGAAAACATAAATTGTGAACAAATGGTTGGAGGGGTATTTGAGAAATTATGTATTGGGGCAATAGAAGGGATGGATCAAATGGTTGCACTTGGGTGAACATTTCTATAACACCACTTATCAGATGTCGATCAGGATGACACCTTTCAAATATTTGTATGGTTATGATTCCACCACCTTTGCATATCGATATTTTGGGGACAATCGGGCACCCAAAGCCAAAGATTGGATTCAGGAGAGTCGGGACATCTTGCGAACTCTCAAAGATAACCTGCAAATGGAACAAAATAAACAGAATATGTACGTCGACAAGCATAGAGTGGAGCACAGGTTCGAGGTGGGAGACTTGGTATATCACTACTTGCATCTATACAGGAAATAATCCTTGAAAATGAATGATCCAGAATCAGATCCAGGAGCTTGATGGGGCACAAAAAGGCCTAAAAATCAAAGTTCTCATAATGGCTTCAAAATGAATGTGTGTGTAGGCCTCGCCGATACAAACCTAACGCAACTTCAACAGGCTCAAACAGACATCGTATGCTCCTAATATGGCGATCTGTTCATTTTTCCAAACAAGAAAAGCAATGATGACTGTATAGACCGTATCGTACCACGTGGCAGCTGACTGTACAGGTCATACAACCATACAACTGACATGGCATGCATAGTTGGTGATGATGTGGCTGGGTCTATACAACTGATGTGGCGGGATGACTGGGTGTAGAGACCGATGATGTGGATAGGTACATAGGGCCAATCAGGGAGTGGCACATGTAACCCTTGCAGTGGTGACATGTGGCACATTCATAGGGTTGATGTGGCCGGTTTGTACCATATGTACGACACATCGCTCTTGCGTGGAAGTTATAGGTGGCAGACAAGTGGACCTTTCAACACTTGACATGTGGCATTAGATTTAAGTGAATGAGGAGGTGCCACATGGCCCAGACATCGGCTACCACGTGGCACCCATTGGTTGGATTATGTTTTATGTAAAAGTTTTGGACCTCTTGGGAATTGAATGCATGACCTCCAGTTAGGGGAAGTTCTTTGGGAAATCTGGGTTACCAACCCACCTGTTGTAGTACTTTTTAAACCATACAACATTTTTAATATTTGAATTTAACTATGGGTTCAGGCAGCGGAGGTTAGGACTGGGGCTAGGCCCCAACCCCCAACTTAATATTAACCACGCAACCACACTCACATGACCTTACGTCCCTTGTGTATTGGTGCATGTGGGTTAGGAGTTGGAGCTAGCCCCCGGTTTCAATGATCAACATATGACCTGGATATCCTCAGACCATCCTGTTGATAGTTGGCGCAGAGTTCAGGGTTAGCCCCTGTCAGTCGGGCTAGCCTGTCGACGAAGGGACATAACCCAAGGATTACCTGATGGGAGTTATATCATTGCAAGAACGTGGGTATCTAGGACCTGGATACATGGGCCATGCACGTAACCAATGGCTGAACCGTTGGGGGCTACAACTGTTACGCATTCATAGGAACAAGGCAGGGCCACATGGTCGGTACCAATGCGACTAGGGGTCGAGAAGTAAGGGGCCAACGCGCCAGAGAATAGCGCCTCGACACATGGAGATACCTAATATGACTAGGGGACAGATCTCTAGGGGGTTACGTCCAATATTAGTTATATAGTGGGTTTTTAACTTTATTAAAAGACTTTTAATGATTTTATAAGCAGTTTTGGAGATTTTTGGCCAATATTGGGGGATATTGGGCCCTTGTTTAGGCCAGATCTTGGGGGGAAGTTGGGAGATAGTTACCAACTTAAGATCTATATAAACCGTGCCTTCTTGAGGCCATGAGAGGAGATTCATAGTAGGTTTATGCTGAATATTTGCCAAGCCAAAGCCATTTTTATGCAGGGAAGCTATTGAGGAGCACACCTTTGCAGCCTATTTATGGGAGCTCTGGTCATCCGATTTGAGTGTCATTTATTTTGTTGGGTTCTATAGATATGGTAGAACAAGACCAGATCATTTTTGTAACCTTTTGGCACTGTTGATATGTACTTTTAAAGATTTTAACATAAATAAGAAAATCCTAACCCACTGAGACAAAGGCCCGGAGACGTAGGCAAGATTGCCAAACTCCATTATCACATTGGTGTTTATGGTTTGTTGTTGTTTATGATTCATTTAATATATGTATATGTGTATATGGATGTTATTTTTTCTCATCATTACTTACTCTTTCATTAATCTTCCTAAATGGTTAATTAATACATGCTAAATAACTCAACCATTGTCATTTAAAAGATCTTTTCAGATCAAGTGGCATCAGAGCTAGTTCACATTTGGACTTGAGTTTTGCATGTTAACCAGGGAAAATATATTTCATGGTGAAGGCGATATTGTTGAAGATAATCCATTGATTGGATTGAGAAAGAGAACTTCTCAAAGCAAGAAGATGGCATCAGAAGAGGGACTTTCTCAAGATGAGAAAGAGTTTCGAAAAGCTTTCTTCGCCATGTCGGAGATGATGAAGGTTTTGTATGAGGATTACTTGGAATGGAAGAGACCGAATCTGGGTGAATCTTCAAAGGGAAAAAGTGAATAAGGAGAGGATCTTCCTCAAATTCCTCCTTCACCTCCATCTTCACCTCCTTCTTCTTCAAGTTCAAGTTCTAAATCCAATGCAAAGAAACATTTTCATAAACATAAGAATGAAATGCCTTTAATAAAAATTGATGTTAAATTCTAATTACCCATGTATGATGGTGAAGTTAATGCAGAGAGGCTTGAAAATTGGGTCAGACAGATGGAGGTTTATTGTAGTGTGCAACAAATCAAGGATGAGAAAACTCAGATCAAGTTGGCATCATTGAGACTTGCGGGCATGACACTCATCTAGTGGCAGAGCAAGTTGAAAAATGGCACACAACAAGTGGGTAATGTATTTCCATAATGGAAAAGTTTCATTTATTCACTTAGAAAGCAATTCTATCCTTTGGGTTATAAATAGAAAGCATTAATTGAATGGCAAGCTTTAAAACTAAGAAAAGGACAAACAATGCAAGAATACATAGATGGCTTTCATAAAATGCCATTGATGTTAGATATTCCTTTACATACCCAAGAAAATATTATGAAGTATATAGGAGGTTTACCTGCACATATTCGAAATACTGTATCCATGTTTGGACCAACTAATCTTGATGAGTTTTATGTTCAAGTGACATACAATGAAGCAAGTAAAAGAGGTGTTGGTGTATTAGGGGAATCGTCTTCAAGGAAAGAGGACAAAAGGAAGTGGCATGGAAAGAAATCAAATTCAATGGCAAGAAAGGAAGAGAAGCCCTCTTTCAAGCATTGAAAGAAAGAGGGGCATGATGAGGACCGTTGTTGGCAATTTCATCCCGAAAAGAGACCGAAGTGGTGCAAGGAAAATAAAGGGAGACAAACAGTTGTAGCAACAACATGACCCACAGACTTGGGATCGGATTCAGGTGACGAATCTAAAGTCTCATTGGTTGGTATGACAGGTAAAATAGGTGAAGGTTTTGATTGTAGAAGTAACTTGTTTCATATAAGAGTCATCCTCAGGCACACTAAGGTTGACACATTGATAGATAGTGGATCTTAATCTAACTTAATTTCAGAGCAATTGGTTAAGCAATTGGGATTAAAAACATAGATACATCATAAGCCTTACACACTTAAATGGATAAGCAAAAATCATCAAATGCACATAACCAAGAAGTGCACATTAAAATTTTCAATTTCATCCAAGTTTGTAGACGAGGTAACATGTGATGTGGTACCACTAAGTGAATGTGGAATGGTCTTAGGCAATCCATACTTGTATGATCGTAAATCAATCTTCTACAGGGAAAAGAATCAATATCATTTAACCAAAGCAAGTCAAGAATATGTGGTTCATGCTCATCATGTAAAGGCAAATAAAACTCTTCAAACTATGGAAAAATTAAGAAAGGCAGCTCAAGCAAGAAACACACCTATAATTGTTTCAAATCAAGTAATCAATCTTAAGCAAGAACAGGAGATGATTGTAGAATGGAAAATCAATCACACTTTGCTTGATGATAAGCTAATGTTGTGCAAATATTACAAACATATTAGGTCATTTGTAGTCATATTTTTTATGCTATCATTAGTAATGTTGTCTACATGGATGATAGTGGTTTAAGTAAGATGTGACAGGCTTCAAATGGTTAACAATATGATGTCAGTTATCATGATTGTGTTACATTTGATCTTGATGAGACAGGTGCACAAGACAGAGTTCAAAGACAGGGAACAAGGTGGGTAGTCTATCCCAAGCTTGATGACTGGTCAGTAACCTTTTGGGGACCAAAAGGTACTTAGTGGGGAGGTGTGATCTAGAATCTGATCCAGGAGCTTGATGGGGCTCAGAAAGGCCTAAAAATTAAATTTCTCAGAATGGCTTCAAAATGGACATGTGTGTAGGCCTCGTTGATACAAACCTAAAACAACTTGAACGGGCTCAAACAGATGTTGTATTCTCCTGATATGGAGATCTGTTCATTTTTCCAAACAGACAAAAAATGATGACTGTACAATCCATACAATGCCATGTGGTAGCTGACTGTACAGTCCATACGACTGTACAACTGACATGGTAGGAACAATTGGCAATGATGTGGCAGAGTTCATACAGCTAACGTGGTAGGCTGACTGGGTGTATGGACCAATGACATGGATAGGTACATGGTGCTAATCAGGGAGTGACACATGTCACCCCTGTAGTGGTGACACGTGGCACATCTTTACAAATGAAGTGGCAGGTTTGTACCATCCTTACGAAACATGGCACTTGTGTGGCAGGTACATTTGGAAAACAAGTGGACCTTATAGCACTTGAAACGTGGCATCATATTTAAGTGAATGAGGAGGTGCCATGTGGCCCAGACATGGGCTGCCACATGGCACCCATTGGTTGGATCATGTTTTATGTAAAAGTTTTGGACCTCCTGGAAATCGACCAGATGACCTATGGTTAGGGGAAGTGCTTTGAGTAGGCCGGGTTACCAACCTGCCTGCTGTAGTACTTGTTAAACCATACAACATTTTTAATATTTGAATTTAACTATGGTTCCGAGTGACAGAGGTTAGGGTTGGGGCTAGGCCCCATCCCCCGGTGTAATACTAACCACACGAACACACTCACGTGACCTTACCTCCCTTATGTATTGTCACGTGCAGGTTAGGATTTGGAGCTATCCCCCGGTTTCAATGAACAACATATGACCTGGATATCCTCAGACCATATCGTTGACAGTTGGACTAGAGTTCGGGGTTAGCCCCAGTCGACCAGGCTAGCCCACCGGCCAAGGGGCATAAATCAAGGCTTACCTAATGGGAGATATATCATTGCAGGCACGTGGGTGTCAAGGACCTGACCACATGGGTCATGCACGTAACCAATGGTTGAACTCTTGGGGGCTACAACTATTGCGTGCGTATAGGAATAGGGTAGGGCCACATGGCCAGTACCAATACGACTAGGGGCTGAGAAGTAAGGGGCCAACGTGCAAGGGAATAGTGCCTGGCCACATGGAGACACCTAATATGACCAGGGGCTGGATCTCCAGGGGGTTGCGCCCAATATTAGTTATATAGTGGGTTTTTAACTTTATTAAAATATTTTTAATGATTTTATAAGCAGTTTTGGAAATGTTTGGCCAATATTGGGGGATATTGGGCCCTTTTTTAGGCCAGATCTTGGGGGGAAGTTGGGAGATGGTTACCAACTTTAGATCTATATAAACTAGTCCTTATTGAGGCCATGAGAGGAGATTCAGTGCAATTTTATGCTAAATATTTGCCATGCATAAGCCATTTTTATGCAAGGAAGCTATTGGGGAGAACACCTTTGTGGGCCATTTTTGGGAGCTCCGGTCATCCAATTTGAGTGTCATTTCTTTTGTTGGGTTCTAGAGATCTAGTAGAAAAATACCAGATTAGTTTTGTAACCTTTAGAACTATTGATATTTACTTTAAAATCTTTGAACATAAATAAGAAAATCCTCACCCATTGAGACAAAGGCCCGGAGACGTAGGGGAGATTGTCGAACTCTGTTATCACATTGGTGTTTATGGTTTGTGGTTGTTTGTGCTTCATTTCAGATTTGTATATGTGTATATGGATGTTATGTTTTCTCATAATTTTTCTCTTTTTCATTAAGATTCCTAAATGGTTAATTAACATATGCTAAATAACTCAACCACTATCATTTAAAAGATATTTTCGGATCAAGTGGTATCAAAGCTAGTTGACGTTTGGATTTGAGTTTTGCATGTTAACCAGGGAAAAGCTACTTCATGGTGAAGGCAAGCTCATTGAAGATAATCCATTGATTAGATTGATAAAGAGAACTTCTCAAAGTGAGAAGATGGCATCAGAAGAGGGACTTTCTTAGGATGAGAAAGAGTTTCGAAAAACTTTCTTCGCCATGTTGGAGATGATGAAGGTTTTGTATGACGATTACTTGTAACAAAAGAGACCAAATCTAGGTGAATATTCAAAGGTAAAAAGTGAATAAGGAGAGGATCCTCCTCAAATTCCTCCTTCACCTCCTTCTTCTTCAAGTTCAAGTTCTAAATCCAATGAAAATAAACATGTTCATAAACATAAGAATGAAATGCCTTTATTAAAACTTGATGTTAAATTCGAATTACTCGTGTATGATGGTGAATTTAATGCAGAGAGACTTGACAATTGGGTCATACAGATGGAGGTTTATTGTAGTGTGTAATAGATCAAGGATGAGACAACTCAGATCAAGTTGGCATCATTGAGACTTGCAGGCACAACACTCATCTGGTGGCAGAGCAAGTTGCAAAATGACATGCAAAAAGTGGGTAATGTATTTCCATCATGGAAAAGTTTCATTTCTGCACTTAGAAAGAAATTCTATCCTTTGGGTTATAAAGAGAAAGCGATAATTTAATGGAAATATTTAAAACTAAGAAAAGGACAAATAATGCAAGAATAAACATATGGCTTTCGTAAAGTGGCATTGATGTTAGATATTCCTTTACATACCCAAGAAAATCTTATGAAGTATATAGGAGGTTTACCTGCACATATTCGAAATAATGTATTCATATTTGGACCAACTAATCTTGATGAGTTTTATGTTCAAGTGACATACATTGAAGCGGGGAAAACATGTGTTGGTGTATCAGGGGAATTGTCTTCAAGGGAAGAGGAAAAAATGAAGTGGCATGGAAAGAAGTCAAATTCAGTGGCAAGAAAGGAAGAGAAGCCCTGTTGCAAGCATTGCAATAAAGAGGGGCATGATGAGGACTGTTGTTGGCAATTGCATCCCGAGAAGAGACCGAAGTGGTTCAAGGAAAAGAAAGGGAGACAAACAATTGCAACAACAACATGGCCCACGGACTTGGGATCAGATTCAGGTGACGAATCTAAAGTCTCATTGGTTGGTATGACAGGTAAAATTGGTGAAGGATTTAATTGTAGAAGAAACTTGTTTCATATAAGGGTCATCATGAGGCACACTAAGGTTGACACATTGATAGATAGTGTATCTCAATATAACTTAATTTAAAATAAATTGGTTAAGAAATTGGGATTAAAAACACAGTTACATCATAAGCCTTACACAGTTAAATGGATAAGCAATAATCACTAAATGCACATAACCAATCACTGCACATTAAAATTTGCAATTTCATCCAAGTTTGTAGATGAGGTAACATGTGATGTGGTGCCACAAGTGAATGTGGAATGGTCTTAGGCAGTCCATAATTGTATGATCATAAAGCAATCTTCTATAGGGAAAAGAATCAATATCATTTAACCAAAGCAGGTCAAGAATATTTGGTTCATACTCATGATGTAAAGGCAAATAAAACTCTTCAAACTATGGAACAATTAAGAAAGGCAACTCAAGCAAGAAACACACCTATAATTGTTTCAAATCAAGTAATCGATCTTAATCAAGAACAAGAGATGATTGTAGAATGGAAAATCAATCACAGTTTTCTTAAGATAAGCTAATGTCGTGCAAATATTACAAACATATCAGCTCATTTGTAGTCATATTTTTGATGCTATCATTAGTAATGTTGTTTACATGGATGATAGTGGCTGAAGTAAGATGTGACATGGTTTAAATGGCTAACAATATTTTGTCAGTTATCATGATTGTGTTACACTTGATCTTGATGAGACAGGTGCACAGGACAGAGTCCAAAGATAAGGAACAAGATGGGTGGCCTATCCCGAGCTTGATGACTAGTCAGAAAACTTTTGGGGACCAAAAGGTCCTTAGTGGGGAGGTGTGATCTAGAATCGGATCCAGGAGCTTGATGGGGCTCAAAAAGGCCTAAAATACAAAGTTCTCAAAATGGATTCAAAACAGATGTGTGTGTAGGCCTCATCAGTACGAACACAATGCAACTTGAATAGGAACAAACAAATGTCGTATGCTCTTGATATGGCGATCTATTCATTTTTCCAAACAGGAAAAAAATGATGACTGTATAGTCTGTACAATGCCACATGCTATTTGACTATACAAGTTGTACAGTCGTACAAATGATGTGGTAGGAACAATTGGCGATGATGTGGTAGGGTCCATACAACTAACATGACAGGCTAACTGGGCGTATGGACCGATGATGTGGACAGGTACATGGGGCCAATCAAGGAGTGACACATGTCACCCTTGCAGTGGTGACATGTGGCACATCTATACGGATGATGTGGCAGGTCTGTACCATCCGTACAACTCGTGGCACTTGCATAGTAGGTACAGGTGGAAGACAAGTGGACCTTTCAACACTTGACACATGGCATCGTATTTAAGCAAATGAGGAGGTGCCACGTGGCCCAGACATGGGCTGCCACGTAGCACCCATTGGTTGGATCATGTTTTATGTAAAAAATTTGGACCTCCCAAGAATCGACCGCATGACCTCTGGTTAGGGGAAGTGCTTTGGGCAGGTCGGGTTACCAACCCACCTATAGTAGTACTTGTTAAACCATATGGCATTTTTAATATTTGAATCTAAATATGGTTTTAGGTGGTGGAGGTTAGGGTTGGGGCTAGGCCCTAGCTCCTGACGTAATACTAACCATGCGACCACACTCACATGACCTTACATCCCTTGTGTATTGGCACGTGAGGTTTAGGAGTTGGAGCTAGCCCCCGGTTTCAACGAACAACATATGACCCAGATATCCTCGGACCATCCCGTTGACAGTTGGCACAAAGTTCGGGGTTAGCCTCGGTCGCACGGGCTAGCTCGCTAACCAAGGGGAATAACCCAGGGCTTACCTGATGGGATCTATATCATTGTGGGCATGTGGGTGTCTAGGACCTAGCCACATGGGTCATGCACGTAACGAATGGTTGAACCATCGAGGACTACAATTGTTGCACCCGCATAGGAATAGGGCAGGGCCACATGGCCGATACTAATGCGACTAGGGGCCAAGAAGTAAGGGGCCAGTGCGCTAGCGAATAGTGTCTGGCCACATGGAGACACCTAATACGACCAAGGCGATGCACCCAATATTAGTTATATAGTGGGTTTTTAACTTTATTAAAAGATTTTTAATGATTTTATAAGCAGGTTTGGAGATTTTTGGCCAGTATTGGGGGATATTAGGCCCTTTTTGAGGCCAGATCTTGGGAGGAAGTTGGGATATGGTTACCAAATTCATATCTATATAAACCAGACCTTCTTGAGTCCATGAGAGGAGATTCAGAGAATGTTTATGTCAAAGATTTTATAAGCCAAAGCCATTTTTATGCAAGGAAGCTGTTGAGGAGCACACCTTTGCAGGCCATTTCTGCGAGCTCCGGTCATCTGATTTGAGTGTCATTTTTTTTGTTTGGTTCTAGAGATATGGTATAACAAGACCAAATCATTTTTGTAACCTTTTGGCACAACTGAGATGTAATTTTAAAGATTTGAACATAAATAAGAAAATCCTCACCCACTAAGACAAAGGCCCGGAGACATAGGCGAGATTGTCGAACTCCGTTATCACATTGGTGTTTATGGTTTGATAATGTTTATGCTTCATTTAAAATCTATATATGTGTATATGGTTGTTATGTTTTCACATCATTTCTTCCTCTTTCATTAATCTTCCTAAATGGTTAATTAACACATGCTAAATAACTCAACCATTGTCATTTAAAAGATCTTTTTGGATCAATGAAAGGGGCAGAGAAATTAAAGCCAAAATTATATGGTCCCTATAGGATTTTGAGACGAGTCAAGGAAGTATCCTATGAACTATAGCTTCTAGAGGGGTGTAAGACACACAATGTCTTTCGTGTTTCATGCCTCAAGAAGGTAGTGGAACAACATGTTGTCATTTCTACAAAACTGCCACCATTGGATGAGGAGGGGTAGTTGATTCTAAGTCTGGAGGAGGTGTTGGAGGCCAGTGAGAGGAAATTAAGGAACATGTGCATCAAAGAGTACCTAATAAAATGGAAAAATCTACCTATCGAGGACGCTACTTGGGAAGGATAGTAGATATTGCAACACCCTAGATTACAGTTGCTTGAGGACAAGAAATATCACACGAGGAGGACTGTAATGTCCTCATTGGACTAAGAAGCATAAGGAATGGTTTTTCTAGCCTAAATTGGTTCTCGTAGGCTAAGTCAGAAAAGTTACCTAGGGAACTCAACTTTTTCCTAGGAAATGAATTTATAAAGTGAAAATGGGAAAAAGGGAGACATGGTTCTTAGGCAAAATAAAGTCACTTAAAAATTATAAAGTGTGCAAGCATAAAGTGACTTTAAAATAAAATTAAAAAGTAAAGTGAGTAGGAACTAATTCAATGAAGAAATATAACAAGGGAAAAGAGGAGCCACCCCTCATTCTTGCATTCACTCACATGGAAATTAGATTTTGAGAGCTCTTGAGAAAAGAGTCTAGGGTTTGTGGAAACCCTTGGGCATTTTTTGGGTTCGGTGTTGAAAATACACACCCTAGCTAGTTTAAGGGAGGAATCACTGCAAATTTTTCCATTGGATTCATTCTTCGCAGTATTAGTTCATACTTCGAATTTCCATCAGCATTTCGTGGATTTTTCAGAGGAGGGCGACCAAGTTTTCTAAAGGAGAGAAGTCGACTTACTCCAAAAGCTGAGAAAAATACCCAAGGGGGTGAACCTCATCTTCTGTGGAAAATTTCTGAGAGTTTGGGCACTTATTTTTTTGATGAGCGCTATTTATGTGGCAAGGAATGAGCCTCGATAGTTTTCCTTGAGTCTGGGCACATATCTCATAGGCTAGGAGTAATATCTCATGACTGGGGCTGAATTCCCTTGAAAAAATCGCACCATATCTGTAAGGAGAGAAGAGACACCTGATGCGACTTGACGGGGGTGAATTTTATGAGAAAATGGTGAAGCAAAGCCGAGTTAGGGAGTTGATGAATTGTTTACATATTTGTTGTGCAAATTCTAGATCATATGGCCGAGTTCTGAGCCTATCCCCTTTAGTCTGAGCTTAATCCACTTGAAAAGGAATGTACCGGAGCACGCATTAGCTAACATTGGTTCTGGGTGGATTCCATCTTGTTCTAGAAATTTATCATTAAAGGAGTTCATGCGATTTCATCTTCGGACCAGATTTACTTCGTATAACACTGTATCAAATCCTCTTACTCTACAGGACTATCATCTCATTGAATATTTCTACTGATATAATTATGTCCCACCACCTGATCATATACATTTCGAAGGACATCTACAAAGCTTACATACCGGGTTCTTCTATTCTATATTTGATGTGTATTGTTGCCATTGTTACAAGTGTATTCTCAACCATTGAACTAATAAAGTGCAACAATAATTTGGACT
Organism: Picea mariana; assembly: GCA_032191745.1. NCBI lineage: Eukaryota > Viridiplantae > Streptophyta > Pinopsida > Pinales > Pinaceae > Picea > Picea mariana. Next base: position 4,217 of record JASDQU010106505.1, on the reverse strand, counting down.
TTGTTAACATTTGTTTTCGGGTTCATAGGGTATCTAAATCTGCATATGTTCTTTGGTAATAAAAATCCATACAAGCTGCTTTTTATATCATCCCAACTACCAAATTGATTGCTGTCATAATTTTTCATTGAACTGTTTGACAAAATTTGCCAACCAAATTTTGAGGAAAAATTGTATAACCCAGGAAAGGAATATTATGCAGCCGAAGTTACCCTTAAGGGTCTACTTGGCTCCTTGGGGAGAGCTCATCTCCCTCCTTGGTCGCTACCTCAGACTCCTCAACCTGCGATATTGAAGAAGTGCCTCACAACTCCTTGTCTTACCCCCATTTCAAATTCCCAACTCGCACATGGTTAAA
>JASDQU010106504.1:220602-238531 GCA_032191745.1 Picea mariana | reverse complement strand
AATTTCCGTTGGTTATGGTCTTACCCTGACTGTCGAGGGATACTCTGAAGGTTCCTTCCATGACTTCACATTGTTGTAAGGCCTATGTTTTGGAAAGAAAATATCCCTTTGGACATAAAAATGGAGTTGCATTCAATCCCAGTAGAGGAACAACAACAAATACTATAGTTTCCAATTCCAGAATTCGATTGTTGGTTGGGATTTTGCAAGGGATCACTCCTCCATCTTGTCGGTAATCTCTAAGTGCCAAAGTTTAAATTGGTAATAATGTTCAAGTCAGAAGGTGTTTTGGAATGTTATCGATGTTAGAGTGTGCCCTTCCATATCTTGGCATCCGACATCTTTAATACCTATAAGACAAATTTCAACCATTTATTACACTTCCCACTCTCGGATCCATCCTAACAGAAAAATCTAGAGACTGCTTTGCAGATAGATAGAATCCCTGTGAAATTTGCGCAAATTGTTTGAAGCTCCAAGAGTTTTCTTTAAATATTGTATAACCAGGCCTACATAGGCCCAACACTCATCCCTAGGGTGAGGACTTCGACAACACTGGGACGTTTGAGGTTCTTATGGGAACTGAACCTGTGACCATGTACTAACTCTTCAAACTACGAGCATTATAGTAATAGCACACGAATGGTTTGACCAATGTTGATAAATAAATAGATATTTGACTTCATATTTTGTCTATTCTTACAACGTTCCACATCTCGCAACTTGATGACATTGTAAGCGCTCTCGGACAACATTTTTAAAATTTGGGTCTCTCTAATAGAAGTGGCATGAATTCCTTCAACACAATCCATGTAAGCGACCTTGAGAGTCACCTCCTCTCTTGTTTACCAAATCCATACAAAGTTGAACCCATTGTGACAAATTTAACTCTAAAATTAAGATTTGATAAAAGGGTGCAATTGAAAGAAACCTTGTGAGGTCTAAGACATGGCTTGAATTGATGAACTATTATAGTTACTAAACACTCTAATACTCTCTTATGTTGACAATATGGTCACAACTGACAAAGAAAGTATGCAATCTGTTCTAACTTGTTTGCAAGTTTCGCAAGCCAAAATAAAACTGATTCAAACTCAAACTAAACTTCTTTATGATGAACTTGAATGAAAGAATCTTCAACATTTTGAACTAGTCCTTGTTCATAACAACCCTATTTTTGAAAATGATGATGATGATGATGATCCAAATCAACAATCAATGTAGGAGAAACTCAGTGAGCCAACTTCAAATTCAAGTATAGATGAAGTTCATCTTCCTCTTTCCAAGCCAATCATTAGACCTTGGAAAGAAATCAGAAACAATAAGCACATAATAGGTATCGTATATGAAAAATGAAGTGACCTTTCATACCAAACCGATCCAGTTCTAGAGTGCTAGATTGATTCAAGAAGGTTCATACTCACTTGCTCCAGTTCAAGATCATATTATGAAATGCCAACATTGTCAATGAGTTGGCCACATGGAAGATTAGTTCTTCAATCTTCATCCTTGTGAGCATTGTGGAAATCATAATCATCATTCAAAAAGATGTTCTAAATGCAAGAAACCTACAAGAGTAAAGAACCACTATGGGTGGATGACATCTTGACAAAGTTCATTAATAGTCAAGACTATATATTTTTCATATCGATGAATTCATTCTCAAGTATTGACACATCTTGTAGTGGAAATATTTGTGTCTTCTCATCTTGTCCCTGATAGGGGGGAGTAACATTAGTGATTGATAGTCAAGCTTCAAGTTTCGAAGTCCCATCAATCGAGCAGTAACAAACAAACATGACAAGTGAGTGTGATTTGGTTTGTGGTCACCCAAAAACACCAGATTGGTTTGTTGTTTTCCTTAAACCACCAGATTGGTTTGTTGTTTTCCTTAAACCACCATTTAGTAGAAGACTTACAACTTTTGCGAGACAATGGTTTGCGGTTTTCCTTTAACCTCCATTTATTAGAAAATTTTCAGCGTATGCTAAAGAACAATTTATGGTCATCTTTAAATCAACAATCAAGAGCACTTCCAATTAGCAGAAAACATCAGCTTAAGTTTCTAGCTAAATTAGGAAATTTTCCTGGAACCATTGAGCCTTAGAGCCAAGTTCCAGGGTTTGTGGTCTACCTTAAACCACCATCATTGTTTAATAGAAGACATCAGTTTTTGCTAGCCTTTTGTTTTTTGGTCATCCCAAAACCACCAGATTCAGAGAACACACTCAACGATCAACAGTTGCACACTTTCATATTTCATCTCTCTTTTTGGACTCACTTAGACCCCTTCATATTAAGGGGGGGGGTGTTAGAAACATAATCCGTTAAGGTTACTAACTTGACAAAATGTGCAATCAAGTTATATGAACGGTCATCGAGAGTTCAAGAAACCTCTTAAAATTCAATTCCAAAGGTCACATCAATGTATGTATAGATGTATCATATCAATAAATAACATTGTCTCACGCTTATCTATATTCACCCATCCTAACACCTATGATGAACATTTATTATGGATGCCCTTCACTTTTTATTTATACAAATTTATAGTATACTAAATTTTCCATATCTTCCAATTTTTTTTTATTGAAGTACTTTAATTTTCATAAGGTTCTGAACTTTGTCATTTAATTCATCCATACACAACATTAGTAACTACATTTTAATAAATACTTATGGGTGTTTTAACCTCCAAGTAAATAGATATGTTTCCACAAAACCCTAGAACAACTAAACATATGTGAGTGACATGCATATACTCTCTCGTTCAGGGGAGAGGTCATCGGTTCTAGCCTATCCTTTGGGTTGCAGTTTAGCACCTCATATCATCCACTAAGTGGGAAAGTATCGAGTGAGTTTTCTGCTACATCTATTGTTTTTTCCAATAGAAAAATTATCTTATTTATATTAAGTAAATATAAAAGTTTTACAACTTTGTCTTCACAGGGATTCTCACAATCCAAAATCCAACTGAAACATTCCTTCTCCACAGAATACGAGTGTTACTTTCCATACACAAGAAAAGTAACAATCAAAATACAAAGTAGTAATACTAAAGACCCACAGCTTGGCCCATTACAAAATACAAAAAGATGATAGTTCCCTCTACTGTCAATCTGAAAAACAAAAAGAATACTACTAATAAACTGACAAAGCCCTACCCAAATACAAAGCTCACATATCCCCGCCGAGGACCTAGGAACAAATAGGATAAGACAAGTAAACTAGTAGATGCTGATAATATATTTCATCCCCTCTCTGTTGTTAACCCAAGTGTAATATTGGATGCCTCCTTCCAGCTCACTTGATGCTTGTTTGGATAAGTAATCAACTTTTGTGTTAAATTCTCTATGGATATGGTCATAACAAATATATTCAAAGTCTTTCACCATCTCCTTGATCCTTGATTTCCAACCTTCAATCGCACAGACTTTGAGACTATCAATGTTTTTCAGCCAAGCAATCACCACATTAGAATCCCCCACAAAATGCAATCTACTAATGGAAAGATGTAATGCCAATCTTATCGCTGCCCAAGCCCCAAGTAATTCGGCTTTGGTATTAGTGACTTGACCACCATTAAAGGTCCATCTAATGCATGAGTGATCTGGCAATTTTAGTACACCTCCTGCTCCACAGTAATCTCCACTCTAATGCGTTGCCCCATCAAAATATGCAATAGTAGTGTTATTTTGTATATTTTTTAACAGACTTTTTGGTAATTTGTCTTTTTTAACTCCCTCGATGCTACTAGTTTGTGATAAAGTTTTATAGTAAACCTTCTGGACTTTGGGCTTGTTTCCCTCAAAGATAGCCTGATTCCTCTCCAGCCAAATATTCCAACACACCTGAGCTACCAAGACGGTAGGTACAGATTTATTTCCAATCCATTCCTATATACAATTCTCTATTGATTCCCCTGCTGAAATAATCTTTTCCCATAGTGCTTTGGAGAAAGAACAATGAATAAAAATATGATCTATTGATTCCGATTCTGTTTTGCACAAGTAGCAAATGCCCGGTCCTTCTCTTCCTTTGGACTGAAGGATATCCCAAGTTAATATTTTCCCTTTAATTGCCAACCATCAAAAAAGTTTGATTTTTAATTGCAGATTCCAATGCCAGATAGATCTTTCCCATCCACCTATTGAGCTCAGATTCTTTGTTGATAATATAGCCCTGTAGAAATTTTTAACACTTGGAACCCCCGATCTATCCCCCATCCACATTAAAGAATCCTCCTTGTCTTGAAGGAAAATCCTCGAATCTATTAAAACCGATCTGTATCTGTCCCATTCAATAGCTAAGATACCAGATAAACCAATTTAATGACTATTTAACCACAGAGCCGATAAGTACGATCTGTCATCATTCCTCAAAGCCCGAGACAAAGAAAAAATATGACTTTCGTGAAGGGCTAAAATTAAATTATCATACAGTAGAGATTTTTCTCCCATATCAAGTATCTTATCTCTCCCTACATCGATGAGTTGTTATTGTTGAAAAGAAAAAAAAAAACAAGAGTGACAGCAAAATAATTTATTTAATGTTGATGTACTTTAAAAAGAGGTATAAATGCTCACTACTTGGGACTTAAACGAGAATCGAATGAGTCGGCATAAATAGAAATACTTATGTATTGAGATCGTTTTACATAGAGCAACTTAGTTCAGATTCATTCAAAGAAATCACACTGAAAACCCCATGACCGCAGAAGATAATGTGAAAGGAGCAAGCTTCTCTGGTTTCTGCAAGTAAATAACCGTTTTTTATGAAGGATTTTCTGACCAAAATGAATGAGGAAAGTGATGACGAATTTACATAAGTCTTAGTTTAAATATTTGATTTTTTGAATTTTTTCATTTGAATTAGGTAAAATAGATTTTGATGAAATCACATTTTTTTAGTTTAAATTGTATTTTTGAATGCATAAATGAATTCAATATTCTGAAAATCCCTCAAAGCATTAAAATTATACAGACTCAATCACTCAAATATAAAATTCCAATAATTTTTAACCAGATTTCAATAAAAATTAATCAAAAAATATACACATAAAAACTCCAAAAAATCAAACAAAACTAATGGTCAATGAGATAACGTGAACATGGAGGTGTACGCTGTAAACCCGTGGATCTCGATAAATTCAAAATGGTAGGTCTGCCTTTTTTATTATATGAAATCATTGTGTTGGAATCTTTTCTGAAATGATGGTGTGGGCCCTTATGCAGGCATGTACAAGCCGGCCGCTTTGGCATCATGTTAACATATATTTCTTTATTGTCAGAAGAAATTTCCATTTCTCTTTTAAAATTAAAAGTTAAATGTACAATTTACTTTAAAAGTTAAATGTACAATCTACTTTCAAATAAATTATCATTACTTCTCATGATCTCACTCCTTTCAAATCAATTATCATTACATCTCATGATCTCATCCCTTAACATTTTTCCCATTGCCCGGAAAAAGCTTATAAGAGGGAGGTTCATTGTTTTAGTTTTAACTGATATAATTTTAAGATTTCAATGTAAAACAACATAATTGTGTAAACAAAATTTGATTACTTAAAAATAATTTGTTTTACATAATCATGTAAATAAAATTTGACTACTTAATGTTGATAGTTAATAAGAAGGTAATCAAAATTTAGAAGTATAAATGGTTGTGGAAAGAAGTTTCATCGTTGACTTTTTTCCTCTCCTAGGGGTTGTGATCTCTTTAACATAAATTTTCAGAAGTTTTGGTCATTTTTAAAGCATTAATTACATTGCAAGTGTTTTGATTGTAAATTAATGGTCATAGTAATTATATGTTTTGATTGCAAATTATTGGACATGGTAACTATATACATTAAGGCTTTGGTCTAGACTCTTTGTAAATTATCACCATGGTTATGAAAAATTATCAAGAAACAAACAATGTCTTTCTTCCATTATTAAATTTTTAGTTTATTAATAATTCCAATAATCCATAGTTTTTCTTTTTTCTTCCATATATCTCAGTTTATCAAATTAGATTTTGGAAAATATTCACTAAATGTGAATAATTTTAGTTTGAAAAAAGTGATTATAAACTAAGTCACAGTGAATATTAATAATATAGAATACAACTAAAGCTAAATGAATATTATACCATCTTATTTCACAATAGGAGGAAATAATTGTATGGTTGTTGTTCATATGGTTATGAACAAAATTAAATTATCAAATGTAATGAGTCATTGTCTAATCATGTCAAAGTGTTAAAAAATTAATAACAATCTCATATGTGGATGATTACTTGAGCTTATATTTCTATTTAAGCACAAAAACTCACTATATAGTAATATGTTAACTTTTGTAACTATTAGGTGTATTAATTATGTGTGATGATCTTAGCTTCAATGGCATAAGAAAAATGGCATGCTCATGAATTTTTAAGTTGTTGACACTTAAAATTCATTAATTTTATCTTTYTTTTACATAATTATTATAATTTCCATAAATAATTTAACATACAACATTCTAATTTTAAAAGTTAATATTAATATCAAACTTATATAAACATATTTTTTATTTAATACATCTCCTTTCAATATGTTATGRAAATTTATTTTATTAAAAAAATAATAATTGATCAAATATTTATGATCTTTACAACACTTAACCATAGAATATTAAACTGAGATTGAAACCTATTATTTAAAAAAAAAAAAAAAAACTCAATTATTATCATATCTACACTAACTTTTTTAAAGTATATAAATTATTTTTATATTTAAATTTACGAAAATGAATCAAATGAAAACTACWCTCGAGTACTTTATCAATTGAAGTGAGCACACGATATGTCTTAGATATTACAATTAATGCTAACACCCAAAATGTAATGCTGAATTTAAAAACGTRGACCATGTAATTATGTTTGCACTCAATTTTATGTATTTTTTTTGTCTTGGTTGTAASAAGCAAAACCAGCCTTTGATKATCATTGAAAAGGTGAGAATCATGGAGGACCTCCTTCCTCGGAGTACACAATCATGGATGCCCTCCTTGGTGGGAGTTAGATAGCATGTGAGCCCAGATGAAAGTGCACACGCATGGGAGTTACAGATGTTGTGAGAGTACCAGGAGAGTGGAGTGGAGAAGATGATTTCAAATAATTGGAGAGTAGTGCACAAAATTTGAAATGATTTCAAGCAATGGATAGGTGTTGCATGCCATGGGTGGGTACTTACTGAACTCATATTATATCGTCACTATCATAAATTATAAAATTTAGGTACCCCACTTATAACATAATATATTGAATACATCTTTTTGGTTGTACCTCGATTTTACTTTGTCATATTTTGGTTGTACCTTGTTTTTACTTTGACATATTTTATGTGAGGATTTTAAGGAAAAGCTTTCTCCCAAAGATTGGTTGTTCAATATGTTTGATTTTGGAAATCATTTTCAGTCCCTTGTACTTGTGTCTTCTTATTATGTTATTTTTCTTCCTCCTTAGTAAGTGTGGTGGTATTTTATTGATTTCTTTGTTAATATTTGTTATGATATACCATCTTCACTAGTTGTCTTTTTTCAAATTTGTCACTTGTGTCATTTTTGTATCCTCTGGTAACAATATAGACTTCCATGTTTGTTAATAAGGAATGTTCTATCCCAACAATGCTAGTAGCGACAAGTTATCATCTTCGTTCATGTCTCTTGTATCTAGGTTATCACACAATAGCAAGTGTTACCATCACCTTCCTTAGTGAAAATGTGCCCTCTAATCTCTACAACTGATTCTTCTTGTTCTCTGGAGCAACATTACCAATGGGCTCCAAAACTTTGTCTACAAGATATTCGAGAATACCAATGAGGTACACTGGAACAACACCTCAATGAAAATTGCACACTGACCTTTTATGACCTTCACATGGACTTTCAAGACTCAACCTTCCTACAACTTCCCTTTGCACCTAAAGAACTCATGTTTGTCGAGATTCAAATACAAAACATTAAACCTTATGAAAATGTTTAAACCTTGCAAGCAAAATACATTAGATTGAGTTTAAACCCTTGTGTGGGACTAAAATCGTCCATCCTAGCAAATTCTTACTGGAGAATACAAAATTCATATGTAAATATGAAAAAGGACAATGACTTGTCATATCCTATGGACCTTATACCTAAAGATATCTTTTGATTGGATATTGATGAATTGATATTAATGGTGCAACGACTAAAAAAATCATAAGAATAAGGAAGACCAACTAACACCTCCATTTTACCTCTACTATCCAAATTTCATAGTTGTCAATGGTGATTATTTCTACACTTATGATAGTGTTAAGAAATGTGGGTTTTAATAAATGTCATTCAAAAAATCAAAGAAGCAAAAAATTGGAAGGAAAAAAGTGCAAATCAAATGCCAAGAAAATATGATTTAGAATGTCATTAATTGAGATTAACAAAAAATATTCATCAGCTACTTATAGATGCAATGATTCAAACACACTTTCATGTTGACTTAGAGCAAGCGAACAAGTGAGGGATTTGAATGAATGGATTAGATAAGTTTGTTTTAGAACAAGGTACATATTATTGATAATTTTGTGTTAGTGCTATAGGGTAAGTGATGGTAGATATAATAGGATATGGTATATGGCAATGAAAATACTATAATAACAATCATATTTATGTTACTATGTATATGCAAGGTATTATTTATTATAGTTTTCACATTGGGGATGTTAATTATCTAATGAGAAATAAAGAATAATTGGCAACTCATGGATAATTGGTTATTGTTTTTTCAAAGTTTTCTTTTTAAATGTTGAGAATTTTTAGAAAAATAGAATCAGTTTTAAATAGAAATTATTAAATTTGCTTCATTAAATTGAATAATTAATATTGATAGGTGAAATTTATAGAGCATGCTTGTTTTCTCATTATTAAATGTTAATAATAAAAAGAAAATCATGGTAATAAAAATTTCATTTGATGTAAACAACAACGTAGGTCTATGTTAACCTTGTATCTATCAAGCACTAAAAGGGATCAAATATCTCAAGGTGTAATTTCTTTTATCATTTAAGATGGATCTAGGTTGGTTGTAGTCTCTCCTCCTAACACAATTTCCTCCTCAGTTGATCCATATTTAGGAGAGGAACAATCTAATTAACAAACGAAATACAATAAACACATAGATATGAAGAACAACACAGATATCCAATGAACAATATCTTCTATTGAATAAATGAAATAGGCTGAAACTATAAAACTGCATAAGTGAAACACTTGCTCGAATGGTGGTAGCTATCTCTGAGAAGAGATGTGGCCGATACGTGCATTCGTCTAAGCAGAATGATTACAATGAGGCTCCAGAGGCCTTTTTGATATTACTCATGAATGCCAAAACCCTAGACATCCAAAAGCCTAACCCTAGGAGGTGAAATGCCAAAAGTCATGTCGGCCCCTATGGGTAAGTTGATACCTCAACTTCCCGGGGTCGTAACTTTTTCATATGACCTCTGTTTTAGGCGTGTGATAGCCCGTTGGAAAGGTATTTCAGAGAGCTACACATTACATTGTCAAATTTTGACTTAGACTACAATTTGACTATGGCAAGCCAAAAAAAAAACATTGTTTAGGGATCCAAAATGGCCCTGGAAGTACAACAAGATGTGTTGACATGAAAACATACAAAATAAGCCAGTTGGATTAGGTGAGAGGCCACCAATATCCACCTAGAATATGTGTAGGGATTCAGACAGCCCCAAAAGTGTAGAACCCACAATTACAAAGAAGTACAAAAGAATGTCTTGAACTACAAACAGACAAGAGGAGCCAATTGGAATAGGTGGGTGGCCACCAATATCCACCCGGATCATCAACATGGTAGTATTTTTTCACTAAACCAACTTTGCCATCTATCCTCCTCCAAAGTTTCCACCATTGTTGCCACTTTCTATCCTCTTCCAAAGTCACCATCATTGTCGTTGCCAGCAATTATGTCATCCTCTTAGTGCTACCAAATTGTAGTGTCATATATTGGAAATCACAATAACCTCATGCACAAATTTGAAGAACAATTCTTGAATCTCCTCATGGAAACAAGTGATCCAGACGCCAAAACACCCTCGTAAACATTCCCAAAATGGTTGGTTCTAAAGATGTTTTCCCTCAAAAAACGATTTGTGTATGCCCTGATATCCTCGATCCTAAGCAAAACCAACGTACTGTTAGAGTTCATGGTCATGGCTTAGAGACCTCCAATTCAGCCAAAACATTCTTCTTCTCTATCCATGCCATTCTTCTCCTCCAATATAGAAACCTCACCATGTCCCCCAAGATGCACACTAAAACCCCCTTGACTACTACCTTATAGATCCAACTAGATTTCTTTTTGGAACTCAAGATCGGGCCATTGAAATACAAACACTAAGTGGTATTATTATCAATCAGACCAAATTAATTTAGAATTGCAGTGAAGTATATGTTATAATATACTGAACAAATTGTTGAATTCTCCATCGAAGGCCCATATATATGAATCACGTGCTTGCTCATTAAAGTTGTGGTGCACTACGCACATGAAAATTCTATTTCTCCCTTTTGGTTATGATTACTTCTCTCTTCCATGCTAATTTTGAGTCAAGGTAGGACCATTAGGGGAATTTTGAGGTGAAAATGGACCTCAAAAGAAAAATGTACTATCAAAATCAAATTTTAAAGAACCAATAGGATTCAAGATGTTGATTTCAACCATAAGGGTAAATATTTTTGGAGCGAAAGGAAGAAAAGTACTTTTTTAAAAAAATTGTATTTTCAACTTATCTCCTTATAGGATTACTCAAATTTCAAGTGTAGGCTCTCGTTGGATGTATAATTGAATTTTTCATCCAACGAGAGCCTACACTTGAAATTTGAGTAAACTTATAAGGATGTAAGTAGAAAATATGATAAAAAAAAAAAGGTAGTTTTTTTCTTCCCCTTTGAAAATGCATAACTCTTATTTTATAATTGTAACCATTATTGTATTATTTTCCTTGAGAGACCCAGTTTAGACCTCAAATTTCCCCTAATGATGGTCTTCTTTGAACATTTTACAAGACCCCAACTTCGTTGAGTTCTTAGGATTCCCTCCATTGTGCACTTTATTTCTCTCTCTAATATCATTGTCTATATATATAGCATAAGAAGCTCTATTCCATTTTCAAAGAATGCAAATAATATCCATTTCTTTTCCATTTTCAAAAAATGCAAGAAACGACCATTACATTTTGGAGATTTAGAAGGAGAAGTAGCTACATGAGAATACAGAATGGGGAAGAGGCATTTGGCTCATGCTCCCAGAACAACGGTGACGAATATGATAGAAATAATACCATCATTTCCTCTATTGCTCCCACCCCAAGACCCAATGTAGAAAAAGACAAGGAGAAAAACAAATAAGAGGAGAGATCCAAGGGTAGTGATGAGGAGAAGGGTCTAGAACTAGGACATGTAGGAGAGTCCACTAGAAATTCAACTAGATAACAGGGAGATATGTTGCATTTATCTCAAACAAAATTGATATGAACTAAGGATGCCCAAATTTATCTTCCTTTCCCTTCCTTTTTATTTTTCTTTTTAGACATTTTTGGGATTATTATGTCACGAGTTCAATTCCTTTGGAGTCACAATTTCTATTGTTGTGAGAAAGAAGCTTTACATGATAAAAATCGGAAAAAGAAGTGGGGAGAGACAAATTTGTGGAGCTCAACAGACCGTGCTTTGTTGATGGGGTAATTTCTATGTATCAAATGGATTTTTAATTTGCGGAGAAAATTTTTGAACCTAATGATATGGTGAGATTGGCTTGCCCTCTTTCTTTCTTTATATGTTTAGGGCCTTGTAGACTCTCACAATTATGTCTTAGCATGTCTAACTCTATCGACATCCCTTCAGTTTTTCCAAAATAAAATGGTAATGTATATTTAATGGGTTTGGTTGAGATAATTGGTACATGTTCATTTTAGGCCCAGTCAACTTCCACATCCTTTGCATTGTTCAAGTAAAGATACTATTTTTGTAAAATTGTGAGTAACCAATAGTGAGAGAAAAAAATTGTGAGCACTCAAGTGTAAACAATTAAGAGTGTCAATGATCAATACTAGAGGAACAATGAATTCACCATTATTTTAAATTGGTAGCCAATTATGAGGGAAACAACAATGTGAGCATCCAAGAGAAAAGTGTTGTTCAAGTCCCTATTAAGTGGTGATGCTCTTGCATCCCATTGTCAAATCCACAAGCTATCAACCCAAAAACTCGTGTATAGATCAAACCTAGGGTATGCAGCACTTATTTAGAGTGAATAAAAAACCATCAAGGATATAAGGTGTTATTTAGTGATTCTCCAAGGACTAAATGCAATCCCTGATTTGGGTCAAGGCATTTTACTATAAGATTTCCTTGTTTTTCTTTGAAAGTGACATCTAGGAATTCTCCTATTTATTTTTTAACACACTGATGTCATCCATAGGTTTCTTGTTCAATTCCCTAGCATCCTCTACAACATAGAACCAACAAAGGGGACACTTGTAAAAATTCAAAAAATAATTCGAGAGTAGAAACTACAAACAAGAAAAGCATAGAACTAACAAGGTCAATGTTTCAGGGAAATCTTTGGCACTTATTTTTGTTTAAATATAAAATTATTGATCTACATGCACCCTCATGTTGTTGTTTCCTATACTCATCTCATCTTAGTGCATATGCATTTACTGTAAATGCTCACATTTGGAAAAAATGAGCAACAAAAGTGGAACACTAATGATAGGAAGTGAATCTTCATACCTCAAGCCTATGGGTTATGGGCATACGAAATGGAATGACCACATCCCCAACAACAATTAATATTCATTTAACATCGATATTACACCCTGAAATAAAGGGAGTCCCTTATTTGTATCTCAATTGGGCATTTCATGGGAACTTTCATAATATCATGTCTCGATCTCAATCTGTCTACATACAATCTGGATCCAATCGAGTGGCTCACTCCTCTTAGTTGGAAACGTTCAACAAGAAATTTCCACATTATGCTTTCTTGATTCAAAACTATGGTTGGACCCGTGAACACCATTTACCTATTCACTAACGATCCCATCCGAACAATGTCAATTGAGACATGATCCAGTTTTCTGTCGATTTTCCATGCCTAATTGTTGGTGCACGCTAGGAAAAACCAAGGTTAATCATTAAAAAACCAACAAAACCCTTAGACACTAGCCCTTTTGGCATCACCTGCAAATAAAGTGAAGTCTCACCCAAGGAATCTAGAGGGGTTGCAAAAACCAAGGTTCTACAGTGATGAGGGGAAGTGACACATTCAACATACTCATACTATGCATTATCCATTCATTTACTATGTGTGTAGTCTCGATTACTTAACCTTTGATATTCATCCAATATTCCATGTGTGCAACATTAAATTACTTGACATTCATTCATTTACCAGTTACTTTAGTGTGCAACATTACAATAGCATGTATGAATAACACATTCAGAAAACTAATCTTTCATCATCATCATAAACATAACACACAAACACATCACGACAAAAGGTTTTAACGTGGTTCACCCCAACTGGGCTACGTCCACAATGGTTGGATTCTTATATTAGTCATTTATAATCTCTTTACAGTTGTGCATTATGATTATAAAAATATGCACTAATAACCATTACTCAAACCTGCCTAGCCATTATGTTGTAGTGCAAGCCTAACTCCTCTGTCATACCTCAAAATCTTCCTCAAGAATTCTCCAAAATTCAACTAGCTCCAAAGAAATCCATCGCCACTAACTGAACTCACATAAAATCCCACACACACCAAAAGCACACCTTCTACCCAAAAACCTATTACATTTTATAGCTTTACAATAAGGCTAAGCTCGTTACAATGTGGAAAAAATGTCCCAAAATCCTAACTACTTTTTGCCTTTTGTGCGTTGATTCCTGAACATGCTCCGGTTGTCTTACATGCATGCTTCTCCTTAAAAAAAATGTTGTGTGATTCGTTCTTGCGTGATTCCCAAGAATTATCCAAAACACATGTCCAACAGGCCCCCAACACTCACCTATTGGCACGCAATGGGTAGACCTAAGGTTAATCATTAACAAACCAACAAAACCCTTAGACACCGACCCTTTCAGCATCACCTGCAAAGCAAGTGAAGTCTCACCTGAGGCATCTAGAGGGGTTGCAGGAACCAAGGTTATGTAGTGATGAGGGAAAGTGAGGCATTCACCATACTCATACTATGCACTATCCATTCATCTACTATGTGCGCACTCTCAGTTACTTAACCTTTGGTATTCATCCAATATACCTTGTGTGTGACATTACTTTACTTGACATCCATTCATTTACCATTTAATTTAGTGTGCAACGTTATAACAACATGTATGCATAAGACATTCAGAATACTAAGATTTCATCATCATCATAAACATAACACATAAACACATCATGACACAAGGTTTTAACATGGTTCACCCCAACTAGGCTACGTCCACAATGACTGAATTCTTATATTAGTCATTTATAATATCCTTACAGTTGCGCACTGCGCTTACAGAAATATGCAATAGTAACCATTACTCAAACCTTCATAATCATTCTGTTGCAGTGCAAGCCTAACTACTCAGTCATACCTCAAAAGTTTCCTCAATACTTCTCCAAAATCCAACTAGCTCCAAAGAACTCCACTATCACTAACTAAACTCACATCAAATCACACACACACCAAAATCACACCTTCTACCCAAAAACCTATTACAATTTATAGCTTTACAATAGGGCTAAGCCGTTACAATGTGGACAAAATGTCCCAAAATCCTAACTATTTTCTATCTTTTGCGTGTTGATTTTCGAACATGCTCCAACTACCTTGTGTGCATGCTATTGCTTCAACAAAATGTCATGCGATCTATTCCCATGTGATTCCCAATAATTATCCAAAATTCTTGTCCAACACCAACTATTATGTCAACTCAACATACCCCATCTGGATTCGATGCCACCATCACTCTCATACACACATTTAAAACCCAAAATACACCAGTTCACAGTCTTGTTCAAAGTTGTAAAACAATATCAATTCCATGCTTACACTATAAAATAAAACTAAAATTATATTGGTACATGAGTTTCTCTTTGACAGGATCTCGGTGTGATAATGATCCACCTCTTCAATCCATAGTTTTCCCAAGGTGACAAGTTCCTTGGAGTCTAATTCTATCAGATTTCACATAGGTCTCTATTAAGTCATTATACAATCAAGATAACTTATTATGCTCACCCTCACATGGATTTCACGTCAACAGTTGATCTCTCTCACTGCAGAAATATGACTTCCTCTCGTCTTCGAGTCTGTAACTCTCACACTCTCTCTACCTTATGGATTCAACTGCACAGGATTAACACAATAATTCACAAAGAAACAAGAAACTCACAAATACCCAATAATATACTATTTCATTATATCGAACTTGATTATACATAATATGGCCTCTATGGACCAACCACCTTCTTGGCATGCTCTTACATGGTGTCAAGCCTCTCTGCCCATGCTCACATGCTACATATACATAAGAACACAAGGATTGGATCATCTCAAATATGATCCACAATATCCTCCTAAAATATCTAAATTCATGCTTAACACAACAATTACATACCAACAACTAACAAACCATATCATTTTACATGATTATGGAGAAAAATCGCATCCTCTTGGCCATGTTCACCTTATGGAAGGTTCAGAAATTGGATTATGTTTTAGGGGGGTTTATGCTACTGCATAAACTAACAATGGATTATGTTTTGGGGGAGTTTATGCTCATGCATCAACTAACAATGAGCATAATGTGCTAGTCTTCCTTTCTTCAAGCTATGGATTTAATTCCCACATTATCTATGGTTTTCCTATCACTTTAATACCACAAGGTTTGTGATTTATTCGATTTGAAATTTCATGTTTCTTTGTTGTTGGCAAGATTCATGGATTTGATGATGTCTATTTACAATATTTTTCATAACATCTTTAAAGCACAATATTATGCTATGTGACAGTAACACAAAACTATTCAAATACAATTTATTTATCTCTTATTCTTGTTCCATACCATGATGTTATGGGTGTTTCAAAAGAAAAAGGGAAAACAAAAATTTGGTCACCATAAAACATAGTTTGTATGTTTCATTAAACACTCACTCCTACATTTTTTTTTTCATAAATCCATATCAATTGTAATTTCTAAAAATATATACACCAATATGTATAGTTGGCTTATAATATGTTTTATATCCTTGATTTTTCAAGGAGATTCATGGTAGGAGGTCATCATCAAGAAAGTGGAGTGATTCTTAAATAAGATATTTTAATTGAAATATATTTATCATTTTATTAAAAACAATAATATGAAAACCTCCTTTCAATTACTTCAACATTCCTATCCACCTGTGAAGGGGTACGCTAATTATGTCAATATTTTTACCTGTGGTAATATTTGGTTTAAATTGTATGTGTGAACATTGTTGTTGGGTGTGTTATGAATAACCCCACATGCATAAAAATTGTGAGATGGAGATTATTTATAAGGAATTACTTGCATCAAAATATTTAAAAATTTGAAAGTTGACTCTAAGGTGCAAGCCCCTGAGTTGATATGATAGCATCCTCCCTCACTCTAATACTAACAGTTTTGACAAATTTTTAGTCATGCTTTGTACGATGGATCTCTTGGTGGACAGATTCAAAGATGGACCACCAATGGATAGAACCAAGTAAGAAATTAAATTAACCTACACTAAGAGCTCTAGAAAACACTATGTTCCATATCTAAAGGAGTATAGCAAATAAACATATGTGGTCATCATTCTAGGGAAACTCTCTTCCCACTAGACTCATTGAAATAATAGACTTATATGAAGGGGAAGAAGAGATATGAGTCAGAGTATTTGGATTTGAAAAGGCTCTAAATTCATGTGGCTCTATTGAATACAACAAAGAAAATCTTGAGAATAGGCATTTCAATACTAAATAGTCTCCAATCAGAAGGGTAGTTGGACTAGATTCAAGAGAAAGAAATGGAAAAGGGGAAAAAATGGGGGTTTGTGATCTCCAACCAATCATTTTTTGAATCAAAATATTTTCTCATTGAATTTGGTAAATCAACAACATTGAGATGCAATGTCTAATAGAAAATTTGACAATTATTTGTATAGGGATAAATTTGATATAAATTGTGGATCAAAAAATATGAATCATTACGAATATCCTCATACTACACTTGAAGGGTCATTGGTCATTGTACTTGTAAATTTATCACAAATTATACAATATACATAAGAGTAATGCACAAACCCTAATTAATTTTTTTTCTAAAGTCATGTCTATCATAGGGGATGTTTAAACCATACCAACATGTTTTGTATTTTTAATAAACTTGTATCTAGTATGGAAATTTGATACATGTCCAAGCAAAGATACTCATCCATGGAAAACTTATTTAATTGTTGGATTATGATCAATGAGTCTCCCTCCTCTCTCAACAAACAATAGTAGAGCCAATACTAGCCCCATCTCCATCACTTGAAATTTTGATGAGATATTTGTTTCCATCCATATACTGGAAGAAAAACATTCCCATATTGTGTCCTTACTTTACCATGTGAAGCATCATCAAAGGTAATCTTTAGTAGTGGATACTCTGAGGTTATACCATGACAGAAGTTTTGATGTTGATGGTCATGTGAGATCAATTTAATCTATATTAGTATCCCCAAATCCTTATAATTGGTCTCATTGTGGCCTTTTAAGATTAAATCTGTGTCATTTCAATCTTTTACTAAAACTATCTCCTACCCATTTTGAAGTATTTGATTGAGGATAATTCAGAAAGATCT
>JASDQU010106504.1:192182-205013 GCA_032191745.1 Picea mariana | reverse complement strand
TCTCAAATATTGAAATGGTGAGGAAGTATTCGATAAGTCCTTTGAATTAATCCTTCACATATTCCTACACATTACAAAGCTCACACATATTTGAGATATATATGAAAACATGTTGATTTTCTAACATTTAATCACAAATTCCTTTTAATTACTAAAATGAATAAAGTGGATAACAATAAGGTGAAACCCAAGTATATTTATGGAAATGATATCGTGAAAGGTTAATGTTGTGATGAAATGTCAGGAATGATGAAGGGAAAGGTGGATGAGAATAGGACATTTCTGAGCCCCAACACTTTGCAACTTCATTGTATAGGTCGATCATCTGCTCATCGGATGCTACTGATGTGTCAAACAATGTTTCTTCAGTTGGTTCATCTAACTCGATTGGCTTAAAAGCTATGAAAGTACTTGTTTTTGAAGTATTGTCCTTCCTATGGATTGTTTTCTTCTTCACCTCCTTTTCCACATTTTATTGTTTTTTATTTTTGTTGGTCTCCTTTTATTATTCTTTATCTATGTCATTTCCTTTATTTATTTGATCATCATTTCTCAGTTTCTCTTCATTATTTTCCCTTGTTTCTGGTTGTGTATCAAGGTTGTTACTGCCATCCTTTTCATTATTCCCTTGACTTGCTACATCATTCTGGTCACTATTCTCAGTCTTCTCAGGGAGGTCCAACTGATCTTTGTGAGGGAATCCTCAAGGAGGATTTTTTGGTGGACTACTTACATTCTTGGGAGACCCTATGCCAACATTATTATCTTCTATTTCTTGTTCTTCCTCATGGGTAGTTGTCTATTCAGGTTCATTATGTTTCTATGGATAACCTTTTTCTATTTCTTCATTAGATTTCCCTAGAGGATCCGAACCTCCCGCTGGGAATGTGATAGGTTCTGCATCGACTGATTTCTACGCAAGGGTGGTGTGTTCTTTCCCCTATATTTGTTTCTCCCTCCCCTTTTGTATGCTTTTGCATGCCTACTGTTGTAGATGTGCTGGGATGAACTGAGCAACTTTTTTTTCTTGGGACAATTTCTTTGTTGGGTCATGTTGAGTGGATTCAACTTGCTTGCAGGGGCCAACTCAACTGTAGTATGCTTCTTTCCATTTACATTTTATAAGACTTCTTCAACATCTTTCGACCCCGAGTGCCTTGAAATTTATTTCCTACTACTATTGGTAGGGGAATCTTAAATAGTTTCTTCAGATGATACCTTTCGATGCCCTTTCTTTGATTTGTTTTTAATTTTAACTAGCTCTCTTGTTTTGGTTCTCTCTTCAATGATTGGCATGAAGTTGACTGGAGGCGATTCCCTTGTTGGGTCGATTGTGCTTTCCCTTGTTTGTTGCCTGTTTGGAACAATTTTTTTCTTGGGTCGGGTCTACTTGTATTCGGTCGATGTGATGGCACAAAATTTGTCCTACCCATGTTCTCTTCCTACTGGTATTATAGCCTTTTATTTTTATGTCTTCTTGTCTCAACTTGTTTGTGTAGGGATGCTTTGGTTTTCTTTACTTCAACACACTTCTCATTTAGGGCTGCCATTTCTTTCTTGAATTATGGCCCCACACTCGACTTCAAAATGTTTTTGGTAACTGCTTTGTCCTGTCGAGTTTGTTTTCTTTTTGTCAGACCTTTTCGACTAGATTGTTTGTGAGAGAAGAAATTTTCTCTCTCATTATGGGGTCATTAAAATCTAGAGTAGTGTCTTCTTGGAATGTCTCTTTCCAGATAATGTTTACATCCTTTGGGACTGCCTCTATGTTGATAGTTTGTTTCCCTTTGGCTACTCTTTCTTGTTGTTTTCTCTTCACTGTTGTCTTCTTAACTGGGGTGCATCCTTCCATGTCTAAGTTTGGAACAAATGGAATTGTGTAGAGGGATGCTTCTCTTTCTTCCTCCTACTCTGCATTTTTCATGGGTGTTATAATAGTCTATTTGTCACTTAGCACCTCTGGTGGGATCTATGTTTCAAATCCCAACTGTCTATTGATATCTTGAAATATTTGCAACTTTGTTGGCTAGTACTCTAGTTCTATTGGGACCGATCCCCCATTGACTCCACACCAGAGCATGGTGTTGTTAGACATAATTGAATGTGTGCGCTTTGTGGTAAATATTGTCATATTTTGTGTTTGAATCTCCACCTATGTGATATATTTTTTAGATTGTTGATCTAGATTTTGAACATTACCTCAGTTGGGATAGAATCGAAAGACCCAACTACTCCTCGTTAAAATCTCCTGTAATTGTCCATGGTCGGAATCTATCTTAACATGAATGTGGGATCCCCGATTGGGATAATTTGACTCATGGTGAGCTAGATTATCAAGGATGGGAATTTAATAGCTCACCCATTTTCTTGGAACTCCCTATAGTTGCTCCTAATTGTGGTAGCTATGTACCTAGTCCAGTCAAATTTCACACCCGAAAGAAGTATCTGGCCGATGGGTTAAAGCATTGTGAGCTTCATGTTTGAGGCTCAACCTACAGTTGTGAAGAATAGTGAGACTATGACACACATCCATTTTTCCCTGAGTTCAGTTACCCTATTGATTAACAGTCCCTTTGAGTTCTTTATTGAGGTTCCTCTCATGAGTAATTGAATCTAATCGTTGGATTTTAGGGTTTTTGGTACTGGGGTACCCCCATGTGAGATTCTAGTGACCCCATGTGTCATTCCCCCAATAATTCCGGCTAGAAAGTATATCCATAAGTGTTCATTATGGGATCGAGTGACCAAGAACTTCACGACTTCTTCTTTCCAACCGCCGAAGTCTGCGACCGGTGATGCACCCAAAAAGAGTCGGATGCTAACCTTCTCCAGGAAATTAGTTTCTTCCTTCCATGTTCCAGCTTCTGTTCCCCACACGGTGAAGTTCTGCCAATGTATTGACCAATCAAACTCCTCGATCCTAGCTCTATGGATATTTTGCATCCAGGCTTCCATTTCTATTGCACAATCTTTGTTGAACTTGGATTTTATTCTTGGCTTGATCAGGGAATCCACGACTTGGCCTCTCACCCGTGGCATGGATGTGGTTTCCTGTTGGTTGGGTTGATATTTGAGGTTATAAATATCTGGATTCAAATGTGAGGCTATGATTCTATTCTCTCAGTACTCGGGTGTTCGAGGGTGAACAATAATGAGACAAAGTCATATGCCTCATCTATATTTATAGGTGGGAGGTGGATTGGATAATTTAATTATTCCAGTGGTGTTATTAAATCACGTGTGTCGATAGTAACGTCAGGTGTACATGCTTATACATGTGAAGGGACAATTTCTTTGATGAAAATGTGGTGGTCGAACTCGTCCCACTGGGCATTAATTGTGCCAATGTACTTCCAGTGGCTAGTTATTTTGAATAAGTCGATTTTCATTTCTCGGGGAGTTCACCCAGCTTGGTCAAATTTTGTTATTTTATTTTCTTGTATGATCTGGTTGGGTCGGCTCTTTCGGTCGATCGAGGATATCTGGTTGAATCATTCAACCAAGTCAGTTTCCTTTCTTTCATTGACTTGATTGATGTTTGACTTTATGAAGCCATGTTCTTTTTGTTGAATTGTGTGAAGAAGGTCATGCTCGCTTGAATGATAATTTCTATGCTTTCTTGATTTATATTTGTCTCGCTCGGTTGATTTATAGAGTTCATGCTCGCTTTATTGAAGAATTTCACATTCAACTAAATGAGGTACTTATGCTCCATTGGATTGATTGGTTCGCTTGTTTAAAAGATTGCACAAGTCTTGCCTTGGTGTTGAACTTGCTCTGGGTTTATGCTTTTAATCTATGAATGAATTTAGTGATGACCAAGGGCTCTGTTCTCTTCTCATGTTTGAGTATGGTAGGATTTAATGAATGTTTTTGGTGGTTCGAGTCGGTCATATAGCTTGTGATCATCAGACAATTTTGTACTTGATTCTCATAACCAACTTTTTTATTACTTTATTTATTCCTTTTTTTCTTTTCTTAATCTTTCTTCTTCTTTTCTTTTATTACTTATCTTATTTTTTTTCTTTATTTTTTATTTTATTCTCGACTTCAACCTAGGTCGCCTTGAAGGGTTTTCGACCTAGTCGGATCCAACTGACACCCTTGAAGAGGTTTTGACCAGTAGCTTGTGAGATTGCTATGTATTAATTTTTTTTAGATGAGCTCCATTAACTAATTTATGAAAGGGGTTCCCTTGCAAAGTCATTAGTTGTAATTCTCCCAATGGTCGGATGTCCTCGACCACATAAGGACCCAACCAAGTAGTTTCTAGTTTTCGTGGCTTTCCCTTTATTCAACTGTCATACAATAGTACCAAATCTCTTACATTAATGTCTTTCTTTTTGATGTATCAGTTGTGCTAAGATTTATGTTGATTCTTTTGTGTCTCTTGATGTTGTTGTGCAAGCATCCTTTCTTCCCCTAATTGGTTCAACTGGTAGAGGTGTTGTCTTGTATTGAGAACACGGTCAATTTCAAGGATGGATGTTATCCTCCCTGCATTTGCACATAATTGTAGTGGAATTACATCTTATTGACCATATATGAGCTTAAATGGCGTTTTTCCAGTCGATATTTTGTATTCTATTCTATAATCCCATAGCACTGTTGGGACCTTATCATCCCAATCTTCCCTGTCGAGTCCACATATTTTTGTTAAACCTTTATGCAATGTTTTGTTGAACGACTTGAAAACTATGTCCTGTGGATGATAGGAAGTATTCTTCCCGTAGTCGATCATGAAATTTTTAAGTAATAATTCAGTCGTGCTATTGAAAAAATGAGTTCCTTGATCGTTTATTATTGTAAAGGAGCAGCCAAATCTGGTTACTATATTTTCATAGATGAATTTTGTCATTGTTTCTTTTGTGCAATTTTCGAATGGTTCTTCCTCTGCTAATTTAGTTAGATATTCATCTATTGTGATGATGTATTTCACCCTAGTTCTTTTGATTCTTTTTAGGAATGGATTGATGAATTCGATAGCCCAAATTTCAAACGGTTAACTAGGATTTGTTGAATGTAATGAAATTTCATTTTTCCACAAGGGTCGACCAATCCTCTGATATTTATCACACTTATTCACTTGTTCTCGACAGTCCTTGTGTAAGGTCAGCCACAAAAGAATGGTTTGAAGGATATTTCTGACTATCGGGTTGGCTTGAAAATGACCTCCTACTGGGCCTACATGCACGTCATTGATTATATCCTCACGTTGATGTTCCAATGTGCATATTCACATAATATTATCAATTCTTATCTTGTAGAGATATCCATTCATGAGAGTGAATGGTATTTCTTTCAATGCTAGGATATTTATTTTGTTAGTTGGGATATCTTCAAGAGCTTTCCCTTCTTCTAATTTTTTTTTGATTTCTTCAAGCTCCTTTGGGGCAACTTCGACCAGAAATATATGTACATTTGGTAAGTCGTCTTCTATCCTAGTTGAATCTTCTCCTGTCTTAAGTCGAGATAGACAGTTTGGGCCAACATTCTTTTTTCCTGGTCAGACTACTAATTCAAATTTGAACTCTTGGAATAGTAGTAGCCATCGACATATTTTTCCCTGATGGACAAAATTATTTACTAAATACTTAAGTTCCTAATTTTCCATAAAGAAGATGAGTGGGTTTTCCAGTAAGTAGCGTCAAAATTTTTGAAGGGTGAAAATCATGGATAGAGCCTCCTGCTCTGTTGTTGAATAATTTCTTTCATATTTATTCAGTTTTCGACTGGCATATGCATTTGGGTGATCGACCATGTCATCATATGGTTGGGATAGGACTAAGATGACAACAAAGTTAGATGCATCAATGTGCACATGAAACTTCCATGACCAGTCTGGAAACATTGATATATGTGCTTCTACCAATTTTTTTTTTAAGAGCTCAAAAGTTTTATTTCATTCTTGGCTCCATTGGAACTCGACTTCTTTATTCAACATCTTGTTGATTAGGAAGGTTATGTCAGAGTAATGTCAAATAAAATTTTTGTAATATCTAGTATTCCCAAGGAATATTCTTATTTTCTTTTGATTGATTGGTGGTTTTAGGTCGAGAAAATATGCATGGGTGTGGAAAAGATGCATTTTTTGATATTTAGGAACAAGTGAATTTATCTACATATTTCCAACATTATTCGTAACCATTGGATCTGATCTTTCACCAGGATGTAAATGGTCCACTCATCAAACTAAACAACCATTTTTTTGTAATTTATTCTTGAAATACTTTGACCACTATATGAGAAAATACTATTGGGGAATTCTTGAGCCTGAACGACATTACTCTATATGCAATTAACCCGACCAGAAACACATTTTTTTTTCCCATGATCTTCTTTTGCGATTTGTACTTGGTTGTATCCCAAGAAGCCATCTATGAAAGAATAACATTTGTGTCCCATGACTTCATTAATGATTTCGTTGACAAATGGCGTCGGGAATGGATTGGTTATTGTAATTTTATTCAACCCTCGAAAGTCAACACATATGCTAATTTTCTTGGGGTCGTTATTTTTGGGTTGTGTGATCATCAAGCTTGTCCATTCCGACTTGTCGATAGGATATATGATGCTAGAAACTAGCATTTCCTCTATCTCTTTTTGGACTATGGGATTATATTTGTGTGCCAAATTGTATGATCATTTTTTGATGGGCTTGGCCCCCGAGATGAGGTCGATTTTCATTTCTCCCATCTCTTGCAAGAATCCTATCAGGTATTTATAATCACATGTGAAAACATCCTGATATTCACACAATAGGTTGACTATCTCCGTGGTTTGTTTGTCGAACCAATAGTCGCCTATTATAGCCATTTTCGGTCGACCATCTATTGAGATGTTGTACTCCTTAGTTTTTATTTCCGCGTTCATCCACTCAGGTGCTTTAGATTCATCTAATTGGAATTCTCCTTCTACAATCTTATTACAACTTAGGCCGAAGTCGGGTTTTTCTATGTCCTTCTTGTACTCTTTGTCCTCCTTGTTCATTGAGTAAACCGTTTTTATATAATTATGTACCCCTGGATTACTTCTCTTCCAATGAAAGCTTTGCCTTGGAAAACTTGTGTTTTCCATGTTTATTTGATGAGTCGTTATACTTTCTGGATTTTGTGCTGACACAAAATTGGAAGTGAAGTCGATCCCATGTCGACTTTGGCTTTGCCTCTTTTTTGAATTTGGTTGAGATTTGGTTTTTCAAGAAAACATTTTATTTATTTGCGGCCTCTCACGAATGTGCCTCCTCAAGGATGAATTCAAAATATCTGATGAAATTTTTGTTATCACCAAAAAATCATCCACATCATTACAAATAACGGTTGAAGAAAGAAATCAGTTCCAACAAAAATTAGTACACCTACAACATCAAAATCCATCAAAAAGGGTGTAAAACTATATGCTTTGTTTATAAATCAATGTGCGCAAATTGACCAAAGGAAGCGCGTGCACTGTGCACAGAATGTGCAGGCTAACACTTCCCTAGTTATGCATTGTGCACAGAATGTGCGGGATGCATGACTGTCTACAAGAAAACCCACACACTTCTCATGAACAACGCATTTATGAATCTTGTCAGCCTCTCAACCACTTCCAGTCCGAACTCCAATGTGATTTGACACTCATATCTGAGTGAAATCTAGCTTGGAGGCTGGTCAAGGGCTAGGGAGTACCCTTAGAGGCCTCTTTTTCACATCATGAACTAGTTATATCTTTCCATGAATGAAAACTATAAATATGTGCCATGGGTGTGCTAGAAAAATAAGATTTTCAAGATATTGTTATGCTGTAAGAATTATTCTGGGAGAATCCTCATTTCTCTTTGAATCATTCAAGCACTATAGCAAGGGCCATTCCACTCACCTCTTGACAGGATTGGCATTGTATTTCTTCACCATTGTTACTTGCCATTGTATGAAGAGAAGAGCTCTGTATGAGGGAACTCAAGAGCCCTACCAAGGAGGAAGAGGGGATTCATAAGTCCGTGCCTTTCTCTACGGTGCTAGCCTATCAATACATTCATCCATTGGTAGCTATATGATTGTCTTTTTCATTTTTCATGGTTATAGTTCTTGCAAGTTTTTCTAACATTTGTTTCCTTTTATTCTTATTTCCTTGTTTCATGCATGTTTGATTATCCAATCAACTCACAACTCTCTGTCTTGTTTAGCTGACTTAACTAGGAATTAGGTGTTGTGTTTTTTCTCACCCATGTGACAAAACCAACAAAACAACTATACAACCATTTACACCTTCCTTAGTTGCCTAGTTTTTTATGGATTAGATTTTTAAGTTACATGATATGTGTAACACCCTAGTTTTGATCCCCAAATTAGTAGTGTATATTGGTGTATATGATGAATGACCAAGGGACAAGTGATGTAATATGTAACTATTGTACAATGAAGGTTAGTAATAAAAATACATCATTGACTATAGATGGAGAAGGACAAAACATCGAGGGATATGATTCCATAAGAGAGGAATGAAATGGGTCTTAGGGACTTAAGGGGGGATAAAGTAAATAATAATATTTTATTTCTAAGCCCAAATAATTTATCTCATTTTATCCTAAATCCTTTATCTCATTTTATCCTAAATCCTTTATCTCATATATTATCCTCTATTACCTTGGAGTGAATTTCCAAGTGGTTGGTTGGGGACATGCAAATATAATCCTTAACTTTTGGTTGATGTGTGTGGATTTCCCCATTAATTCTTTCCTGGGGTTGTTGGGACAAACTTTTCTAATAGAACTGTAATTGAATGTGAAAACAATGTTATGGTAATTATGTGGAAATTGTGTCCATGTGCATGAGATATTATTGCCACTAAGGAAACCCCATTACAACCAAGAATTACTAGATTCCCCAACAAATATATCTCTCAGTCGACCTATGTTGGATCCCTGGAGGGAAGTGATATATCCCAAGGAAATATGTGGTAGAGAAAGGGATCCCATTCCTTGGTTTGTGGAGGTCGACCGGGAAAGAGTGCTGGTGGATTGGAATTGTTGTGAGAGTTACAACTTATGAATTCTGGGAAAATTGCATTGTGTGAGAGGAATAGAGATGGTCATAGGACAATTCGTTCATGTGGACTTATAGCCTCAACTTAGGGGTGGAACTATTGTAGAAACATTATAGGAAATACTGATCCTATGGTTGGGTGGAACATCCTACATCTGTAGCTAGTTGGAATTTAATTTCAAGAAGATAAGTGTTATGGCTTATTTCTATTTATGTTGAATTTAATTGTGTGTATGCTATTCATTTCCTACTACTATATTTACATGTATCATTTGTATCTATAACATGGAATGAGTATTTATATTTTCATAAGCTTGATCTTCTTGTTGCATGCAATCATTCATTAATAGTAGGGATGGATGGATTATTGTATTAGAGAAATAAGAGGAATGAAAACTTTGTGATTCCAAGAAGTATCTTGTATCCTCAATAGTTAATATAAGGTACTAGGTACATTATAAAGTGGTATAATAACTCCATGTTACAACACTAGGGATGTATGGGACACAATCAACTTGTATATGAAGAAATTGCAGGTTGTATGCAAATTGTTTGACAAAATCTCTTAAAGGAGATTGGGAAGAAATTTTAAATTTGGAGAAAATCCCCAATTTTGGATGAAATCGAGAGGATAGTTGTCACAAAAACATTAATTATGGTTGGCATAGGATCATATTCCTCTAGGAATCCCATTTAATAGATTTCATGGTGGATCTGCATATGAAATTGGAAAAAATTATGAAAATTGGTTAAAAATTCCAATTCTAGACATATAGCAGAAAATATGACATGGATCATACTGGTGATGTGGACCCACATAAGTAACATGGATGGGAATGATGACATGGAGGTTCCAAGTGGTTTTTCATGAAGTGAGGATGCACGGGTGGAATCCACAAGGCAAGGTCCGCAAAGAAGTTCCAGAGCTCCAAAAGTGGTATTGAAAACCATTTTTGCAATGTTTCAACATTTTGTGGGGGACACATGTCATCCCAAGATTCATTTTGGAGGAAATATCCCATGTTATCCATAGATTATTTTCACCCCAATATGAATATGGATCATCGGATCATGAAGCCTATCCATCGTTGGATATTTCAGGACATAAAGACCCCGATATAGGTCAAACATTTTCCACCCCAAAATGGATTTGAATCATCAAATTGTGATGAATATCCACCATTGGATATTTTGGGAAATAAATTTCCTATTATTAGCTGAGCAATTTCAGTTCTAAAATTAATCTCCATTGTCTAATCACATCTATTGACAACCATTGGATATTTCAGAGTGCATGGAAATTATTAATCTCTGATCACTTTACTCCTTGAAATGATATATCCATCTTCAGATCTTGCTCCATTAGATTAGTCAAGGATAACACAGCAAGTAAAATATGTAGGGATGAAGAGGGATCCCATATCACATCCACGACCAATATGTTTCCAGGTGGTAGATGAGGACAAAGCGGTACATGTGGGTCACAAATTTGATAAAGTAAAGTGTAGAGAGATAAAAAGGATGCCATGAAGGACTAACATGGTAGGTGAAAAATGAAGGAAGATGACATGGCATATGTGGGAGATGACATGTAGGGCCCTACTTCCACATCCGCAGGAATGTGTCATGCCACATTAGTAAGGATGCCATGTCAACAAGATAAAGTTGTGTTGAAAAAGATTGAAGCCAAAATATTGTTTCAACTATAATAGGATAAGGAAATCTCAAAACTAGGTGAAATTTCAGGGGTATATCCACAACGAGATGGATCATAAAAGTACTAATGAGGTTCATTGGCCAATTTTGATCCAAAACTCTAGAAATTGCAAATTAATGGTTTTTAAAGAATATAGAGATACTCACTAACTTGAACTTATATGAGTATGAAATTTGAATAGTGAGTAACAATACCAAATATGATTAAACCTAGTGGATCTTTTGGCCAAAATCCAAATAGTTTGGAATTGAGATGCAGAAACAAGCCAAATTCCACTAATTCGAGATACTTTTTGGTGATTTTTGGAAACTTCAGGGAGTTGAAAGGGACCCAATATAACCAATCTAGAAACATAATATAGTAACAATTTCAACTCCTCTACAATCTAGACAAAATTTTCTTGCTAAAGTTTTTCCATTTTTTCTCTGTTCGGTAGATAATAGTTTAGCTAAAAATTCCAAGTTTGGAAAAAGTGCAAAGAAAGACAAAGTTGACAATTCCGGTTTAATGCATAATTTGATTATAAAATCAAATCATAAATGTGAAGGTTTATATTTGATCACAATAATGAATACTATCTATGTCCATTACAAATGTTTTCTTGGTTCTCTTCAAATTTTCTTCTATAGGTGGTGGAAGTTGGCCTCTGATCTTGATTGTACCAATGAGACAAGTGCAAAAAATGGGCAAAAATAGTGATTTCAAAGAACCATAACTTTCAACTCATAACTCAGGTTGAGGCATGAGTATATTCATTGGAAAAATAATTTACATGATAATAATTATGAGGGGTTATAATTTAGACAATCACTTCAGGGTTCTTTAGAAATTGAGAAGAAAGACCTCTAGTCTTAAATAAACCAACTTTTTTTTACAATGTGCATAATTTGTATAATTTGAAAGAAATGCTAAAAATCTATAAATGAAGTGTATATAATAGTTGTATTTGTACACACACTTCTTGTAGAATCAATGTTACAACTAAGACAAGTAAATCTCAGAATTACAAAGCAACATTGAAGATAAAACATGGAAGATGCATAGGGACCTTATATTCATGAAGAAAAGGCCTAAATATTAGTATCAAAAATAAAAAGATAGATTCTAATGGATACAAAGGTAGAATGGAGTTGTTTAACTAGTAGAAACCATGAGGAGTTTGAATATGGAGGTGAAAAGTTACATATATAATAATGAGAGGCTAACAAGAGCTTAGGAGAAACAAACTTAGCTAAACACTCAAATGCTAAAAGGTTTAAATCAATTGCCGAAGCAAATAAAGAGTGGATTAGATTCACTGAGTGAGGAAGAAGGAAACTCCCATGCAAGGAGGCATAGTTATAGAATATCTCACGAAGTGCTAGTATAACTCAAAGACATCACTACTCACCTACTCGTTCAACTAAGAATTCATATGAATCTGAAGAATCAAATAGCATCCTAGAAGTGTCCCCATTTAGACATCAGAGAAGAATACATGAACAAGATAGTGTGTAAGGAGATCTTAATTAGGAAGATTAAGCCACCATTTTTTATGGTGAAAACAAAAAGAGGGAGTATTTTGAAGCTTGGTTTTTAGGGATTAAAAAGTATTTTCAATTACATAGCTACTCATCCAATCTAGAAGCCAATATTTCCAGATACCATTTACAAGGAAAATATTTTATGTGGTGGGATTAGCTAAAGCACGTTAAGCACTGCAATAAAAAAATGATTTCTTTGAAGAAGTTCAAGAAATATTTCCAGCAATAATACCTCTCTAAGCACTACTATGATAAGAATATGGAAGATTTATTTAAACTCAAGTTGGGAAACATGACCATGGAGGAATATGAGAAGAAGTTTTTGGAGCTATTGCGATATGTCATCTTCATTAAAGAAGAAAAGGTGAGTATACAAAGGTTCATAAGTGGAATACCATCAATTTACCAAGACAAGATCCAATTTGATGAACCCAAGACTTTGGAAGATACCATTAGGAAGGAAAAGTACCTATATGATTAGAACAAAGGTGGAGAAATGTTCCAGAAGTCTTGGAAATATAAGAATAAGGAAAATTTGGATTAGAGGAAGAAGGGATTCAAACCT
>JASDQU010106504.1:176667-192162 GCA_032191745.1 Picea mariana | reverse complement strand
AGGTTTGAATCCCTTCTTCCTCTAATCCAAATTTTCCTTATTCTTATATTTCCAAGACTTCTGGAACATTTCTCCACCTTTGTTCTAATCATATAGGTACTTTTCCTTCCTAATGGTATCTTCCAAAGTCTTGGGTTCATCAAATTGGATCTTGTCTTGGTAAATTGATGGTATTCCACTTATGAACCTTTGTATACTCACCTTTTCTTCTTTAATGAAGATGACATATCGCAATAGCTCCAAAAACTTCTTCTCATATTCCTCCATGGTCATGTTTCCCAACTTGAGTTTAAATAAATCTTCCATATTCTTATCATAGTAGTGCTTAGAGAGGTATTATTGCTGGAAATATTTCTTGAACTTCTTCAAAGAAATCATTTTTTTATTGCAGTGCTTAACGTGCTTTAGCTAATCCCACCACATAAAATATTTTCCTTGTAAATGGTATCTGGAAATATTGGCTTCTAGATTGGATGAGTAGCTATGTAATTGAAAATACTTTTTAATCCCTAAAAACCAAGCTTCAAAATACTCCCTCTTTTTGTTTTCACCATAAAAAATGGTGGCTTAATCTTCCTAATTAAGATCTCCTTACACACTATCTTGTTCATGTATTCTTCTCTGATGTCTAAATGGGGACACTTCTAGGATGCTATTTGATTCTTCAGATTCATATGAATTCTTAGTTGAACGAGTAGGTGAGTAGTGATGTCTTTGAGTTATACTAGCACTTCGTGAGATATTCTATAACTATGCCTCCTTGCATGGGAGTTTCCTTCTTCCTCACTCAGTGAATCTAATCCACTCTTTATTTGCTTCGGCAATTGATTTAAACCTTTTAGCATTTGAGTGTTTAGCTAAGTTTGTTTCTCCTAAGCTCTTGTTAGCCTCTCATTATTATATATGTAACTTTTCACCTCCATATTCAAACTCCTCATGGTTTCTACTAGTTAAACAACTCCATTCTACCTTTGTATCCATTAGAATCTATCTTTTTATTTTTGATACTAATATTTAGGCCTTTTCTTCATGAATATAAGGTCCCTATGCATCTTCCATGTTTTATCTTCAATGTTGCTTTGTAATTCTGAGATTTACTTGTCTTAGTTGTAACATTGATTCTACAAGAAGTGTGTGTACAAATACAACTATTATATACACTTCATTTATAGATTTTTAGCATTTCTTTCAAATTATACAAATTATGCACATTGTAAAAAAAAGTTGGTTTATTTAAGACTAGAGGTCTTTCTTCTCAATTTCTAAAGAACCCTGAAGTGATTGTCTAAATTATAACCCCTCATAATTATTATCATGTAAATTATTTTTCCAATGAATATACTCATGCCTCAACCTGAGTTATGAGTTGAAAGTTATGGTTCTTTGAAATCACTATTTTTGCCCATTTTTTGCACTTGTCTCATTGGTACAATCAAGATCAGAGGCCAACTTCCACCACCTATAGAAGAAAATTTGAAGAGAACCAAGAAAACATTTGTAATGGACATAGATAGTATTCATTATTGTGATCAAATATAAACCTTCACATTTATGATTTGATTTTATAATCAAATTATGCATTAAACCGGAATTGTCAACTTTGTCTTTCTTTGCACTTTTTCCAAACTTGGAATTTTTAGCTAAACTATTATCTACCGAACAGAGAAAAAATGGAAAAACTTTAGCAAGAAAATTTTGTCTAGATTGTAGAGGAGTTGAAATTGTTACTATATTATGTTTCTAGATTGGTTATATTGGGTCCCTTTCAACTCCCTGAAGTTTCCAAAAATCACCAAAAAGTATCTCGAATTAGTGGAATTTGGCTTGTTTCTGCATCTCAATTCCAAACTATTTGGATTTTGGCCAAAAGATCCACTAGGTTTAATCATATTTGGTATTGTTACTCACTATTCAAATTTCATACTCATATAAGTTCAAGTTAGTGAGTATCTCTATATTCTTTAAAAACCATTAATTTGCAATTTCTAGAGTTTTGGATCAAAATTGGCCAATGAACCTCATTAGTACTTTTATGATCCATCTCGTTGTGGATATACCCCTGAAATTTCACCTAGTTTTGAGATTTCCTTATCCTATTATAGTTGAAACAATATTTTGGCTTCAATCTTTTTCAACACAACTTTATCTTGTTGACATGGCATCCTTACTAATGTGGCATGACACATTCCTGCGGATGTGGAAGTAGGGCCCTACATGTCATCTCCCACATATGCCATGTCATCTTCCTTCATTTTTCACCTACCATGTTAGTCCTTCATGGCATCCTTTTTATCTCTCTACACTTTACTTTATCAAATTTGTGACCCACATGTACCGCTTTGTCCTCATCTACCACCTGGAAACATATTGGTCGTGGATGTGATATGGGATCCCTCTTCATCCCTACATATTTTACTTGCTGTGTTATCCTTGACTAATCTAATGGAGCAAGATCTGAAGATGGATATATCATTTCAAGGAGTAAAGTGATCAGAGATTAATAATTTCCATGCACTCTGAAATATCCAATGGTTGTCAATAGATGTGATTAGACAATGGAGATTAATTTTAGAACTGAAATTGCTCAGCTAATAATAGGAAATTTATTTCCCAAAATATCCAATGGTGGATATTCATCACAATTTGATGATTCAAATCCATTTTGGGGTGGAAAATGTTTGACCTATATCGGGGTCTTTATGTCCTGAAATATCCAACGATGGATAGGCTTCATGATCCGATGATCCATATTCATATTGGGGTGAAAATAATCTATGGATAACATGGGATATTTCCTCCAAAATGAATCTTGGGATGACATGTGTCCCCCACAAAATGTTGAAACATTGCAAAAATGGTTTTCAATACCACTTTTGGAGCTCTGGAACTTCTTTGCGGACCTTGCCTTGTGGATTCCACCCGTGCATCCTCACTTCATGAAAAACCACTTGGAACCTCCATGTCATCATTCCCATCCATGTTACTTATGTGGGTCCACATCACCAGTATGATCCATGTCATATTTTCTGCTATATGTCTAGAATTGGAATTTTTAACCAATTTTCATAATTTTTTCCAATTTCATATGCAGATCCACCATGAAATCTATTAAATGGGATTCCTAGAGGAATATGATCCTATGCCAACCATAATTAATGTTTTTGTGACAACTATCCTCTCGATTTCATCCAAAATTGGGGATTTTCTCCAAATTTAAAATTTCTTCCCAATCTCCTTTAAGAGATTTTGTCAAACAATTTGCATACAACCTGCAATTTCTTCATATACAAGTTGATTGTGTCCCATACATCCCTAGTGTTGTAACATGGAGTTATTATACCACTTTATAATGTACCTAGTACCTTATATTAACTATTGAGGATACAAGATACTTCTTGGAATCACAAAGTTTTCATTCCTCTTATTTCTCTAATACAATAATCCATCCATCCCTACTATTAATGAATGATTGCATGCAACAAGAAGATCAAGCTTATGAAAATATAAATACTCATTCCATGTTATAGATACAAATGATACATGTAAATATAGTAGTAGGAAATGAATAGCATACACACAATTAAATTCAACATAAATAGAAATAAGCCATAACACTTATCTTCTTGAAATTAAATTCCAACTAGCTACAGATGTAGGATGTTCCACCCAACCATAGGATCAGTATTTCCTATAATGTTTCTACAATAGTTCCACCCCTAAGTTGAGGCTATAAGTCCACATGAACGAATTGTCCTATGACCATCTCTATTCCTCTCACACAATGCAATTTTCCCAGAATTCATAAGTTGTAACTCTCACAACAATTCCAATCCACCAGCACTCTTTCCCGGTCGACCTCCACAAACCAAGGAATGGGATCCCTTTCTCTACCACATATTTCCTTGGGATATATCACTTCCCTCCAGGGATCCAACATAGGTCGACTGAGAGATATATTTGTTGGGGAATCTAGTAATTCTTGGTTGTAATGGGGTTTCCTTAGTGGCAATAATATCTCATGCACATGGACACAATTTCCACATAATTACCATAACATTGTTTTCACATTCAATTACAGTTCTATTAGAAAAGTTTGTCCCAACAACCCCAGGAAAGAATTAATGGGGAAATCCACACACATCAACCAAAAGTTAAGGATTATATTTGCATGTCCCCAACCAACCACTTGGAAATTCACTCCAAGGTAATAGAGGATAATATATGAGATAAAGGATTTAGGATAAAATGAGATAAAGGATTTAGGATAAAATGAGATAAATTATTTGGGCTTAGAAATAAAATATTATTATTTACTTTATCCCCCCTTAAGTCCCTAAGACCCATTTCATTCCTCTCTTATGGAATCATATACCTCGATGTTTTGTCCTTCTCCATCTATAGTCAATGATGTATTTTTATTACTAACCTTTATTGTACAATAGTTACATATTACATCACTTGTCCCTTGGTCATTCATCATATACACCAATATACACTACTAATTTGGGGATCAAAACTAGGGTGTTACACATATCATGTAACTTAAAAATCTAATCCATAAAAACTGGACAACTAAGGAAGGTGTAAATGGTTGTAGAGTTGTTGTGCTGGTTTTGTCACATGGGTGAGAAAAAACACAACACTTACTTTCCTAGTTAAGTCAGCTAAACAAGACAGAGAGTTGTGAGTTGATTAGATAATCAAACATGCATGAAATAAGGAAATAAGAATAAAAGGAAACAAATGTTAGAAAAACTTGCAAGAACTAGAACCATTAAAAATGAAAATGACAATCATATAGCTACCAATGGATGAATGTATTGATAGGCTAGCATCGTAGAGAAAGGTAGGGACTTATGAATCCCCTCTTCCTCCTTGGTAGGGCTCTTGAGTTTCCTAATAGAGAGCTCTTCTCTTCATACAATGGCAAGTAACAATGGTGAAGAAATACAATGCCAATCCTCTCAAGAGGTGAGTGGAATGGCCCTTGCTATAGTGCTTGAATGATTCAAAGAGAAATGAGGATTCTCCGAGAAGAATTCTTACAGCATAACGATATCTTGAAAATCCTTTTTTTCTAGCACACCCATGGCACATATTTATAGTTTCCATTCATGGAAAGATATAACTAGTTCATGATGTGAACAAGAGGCCTCTGAGGGTACTTCCTAGCCCTTGACCAGCCTCCAAGATAGATTTCCCTCAGATATGCGTGTCAAATCACGTTGGAGTTCGAACTGGAAGTGGTTGAGAGGCTGACAAGATTCATAAATGCATTGTTCATGAGAAGTGTGTGGGTTTGCTTGTAGACAGTCGTGCATCCCGCACATTCTGTGCACAGTGCATAACTAGGGAAGTGTTAGCCCACACATTCTACGCACAATGCACACGCTTCCTTTGGTGAATTTGCGCACATTGATTTATGAACAAAGTATATAGTTTTACACCCTTTTTGATGGATTTTGATGTTGTAGGTGTACTAATTTTTGTTGGAACTGATTTCTTTCTTCAACCGTTATTTGTAATGTTGTGGATGATTTTTTGGTGATAACAAAAATTTCATCATATATTTTTAATTCATACTTGAGGAGGCACATTCGCGAGAGGCTGCAAATAAATAAAACATTTTCTTGAAAAAACAAATCTCAACCAAATTCAAAAAAGAGGCAAAGCCAAAGTCGACATGGGATCAACTTCACTTCCAATTTTGTGTCAGCACAAAATCCAGAAAGTATAACGACTTGTTAAATAAACATGGAAAACATAAGTTTTCCAAGGCAAAGATTTCATTGGAAGAGAAGTAATCTAGGGGTACATAATTATGTAAAAACGGTTTACTCAATGAACAAGGAGGACAAAGAATACAAGAAGGACATAGAAAAACCCGACTTCAACCTAAGTTGCAATAAGGTTGTAGAAGGAGAATGCCAATCAGATGAATCTAAAGCACCTGAGTGGATGAATGTGGAAATAAAAACTAAGGAGTACAACATCTCAATATATGGTCGACCGAAAATGGCTATAATAGGCGACTATTGGTCCGACAAACAAACCACAGAGATAGTCAACCTATTGTGTGAATATCAGGATGTTTTCACATGTGATTATAAATACCTCACAGGATTGTTGCAAGATATGGGAGAAATGAAAATCGACCTCATCTCGGGGGCCAAGCCCATCAAAAAATGATCATACAATTTGGCACACAAATATAGTCCCATAGTCCAAAAAGAGATAGAGGAAATGCTAGTTTCTAGCATCATATATCCTATCAACAAGTCGGAATGGACAAGCTTGATGGTCACACAACCCAAAAAGAATGACCCCAAGAAAATTAGAATATGTGTTGACTTTCGAGGGTTGAATAAGCTTACAGTAACCAATCCATTCCCGATGCCATTTGTTAATGAAATCATTAATGAAGTCATGGGACATGAATGTTATTCTTTCACAGATGGCTTCTTGGGATACAACCAAGTACAAATCGCAAAAGAAGATCATGGGAATTTTTTTTTTTGTTTCTGATCGGGTTAATTTCATATAGAGTAATGTCATTCAGGCTCAAGAATTCCCCAACAATATTTTCTCATATAGTGGTCAAAGTATCATTTACAAAAAAATGATTGCTTAGTTTGATGAGTGGACCATTTACATCCTGATGAAAGATCACATCCAAAGGTTATGAATAATGTTGGAAATATGTAGATAAATTCACTTGTTCCTAAATATCAAAAAATGCATCTTTTCCACGCCCATGCATCTTTTCTTGACCTGAAACCAGCAATCAATCAGAAGCAAATAAGAATATTCCTTGGGAATACTAGATATTACAAAAAAAATATTTGACATTACTCTGACATAACCTTCCTAATCGACAAGATGTTGAATAAGGAAGTCGAGTTCCAATGGAGCCAAGAATGAAATAAAACTTTTGAGCTCTTAAAAAGAAAATTGGTAGAAGCACATATATCAATGTTTCCAGACCAGTCACAGAAGTTTCATGTGCACATTGATGCATCTAACTTTGTTGTCATCTTAGTCCTATCCCAACCATAAGATGACATGGCCGATCACCCAAATGCATATGCCAGTCAAAAACTGAATAAATCCGAAAGAAATTATTCGACAACAGAGCGGGAGG
Organism: Picea mariana; assembly: GCA_032191745.1. Classification (NCBI taxonomy): domain Eukaryota; kingdom Viridiplantae; phylum Streptophyta; class Pinopsida; order Pinales; family Pinaceae; genus Picea; species Picea mariana. The sequence continues at coordinate 185,021 of JASDQU010106504.1, read as the reverse complement.
CTCTATCCATGATTTTCACCCTTCAAAAATTTTGACGCTACTTACTGGAAAACCCACTCATCTTCTTTATGGAAAATTAAGAACTTAAGTATTTAGTAAATAATTTCCATCAGGGAAAAATATGTCGATGGCTACTACTATTCGAAGAGTTCAAATTTGAATTAGTAGTCTGACCAGGAAAAAATAATGTCAGCCCAAACTATCTATCTCAACTTAAGACAAGAGAAGATTCAACTAGAATAGAATATGACTTACCAAATGCACATATATTTCCAGTTGAAGATGCCCCCAAGGAACTTGAAGAAATCACAATTTTTTTAGAAGAAGGGAAAGCTCTTGAAGATATCCCAACTAACAAAATAAATATCCTACCATTGAAGGAAATACCATTCACTCTCATGAATGTATATCTCTACAAGATAAGAATTGATAATATTATGTGAATATGCACATTGGAACATGAACGTGAGGATATAATCAATGACGTGCATGTAGGCCCAGTAGGAGGTCATTTCCAAGCCAACCCGATAGCTAGAAATATCCTTCAAACCATTCTTTTGTGGCCGACCTTACACAAGGACTGTCGAGAACAAGTGAATAAGTGTGATAAATATCAGAGGATTGGTCGACCCTTGTGGAAAAATGAAATTTCATTACATTCAGAAAATCCTAGTTAACCGTTTGAAATTTGGGCTATCGAATTCGTTGATCCATTCCCAAAAAGAATCAAAAGAACTAGGGTGAAATACATCATCACAATAGATGAATATCTAACTAAATTAGCAGGGGAAGAACCAGTCGAAAATTGCACAAAAGAAACAATGACAAAATTCATCTATGAAAATATAGTAACCAGATTTGGCTGCTCCTTTACAATAATAAACGATCAAGGAACTCATTTTTTCAATAGCACAGTTGAATTATTACTTAAAATTTTCATGATCAGCTACGGGAAGAAGACTTCCTATCATCCACAAGACATAGTTTTCAAGTCGTTCAACAAAACATTGCATACATGTTTAACAAAAATATGTGGACTCGATGGGGAAGATTGGGATGATAAGGTCCCAACAGAGCTATGGGATTCTAGAATGGAATACAAAAGATCGACTGGAAAGACACCATTTAAGCTCGTATATGGTCAATAAGATGTAATTCCACTACAATTATGTGCAAATGTAGGGAGGCTAACATCCATCCTTGAAATTGACCGTATTCTCAATACAAGACAACACCTCTACCAGTTGAACCAATTAGGGGAAGAAAGGATGCTTGCACAACAACATCAAGAGACAAAAAAGAATCAACATAAATCTTAGCACGAATAATACATCAAAAAGAAAGACATTAACGTAAGAGATTTGGTACTATTGTATGACAGTCGAATAAAGGGCAAGCCACAAAAACTAGAAACTACTTGGTTGGGTCCTTATGTGGTCAAGGACATATGACCATTGGGAGAAGTACAACTAATGACTTTGCAAGGGAACCCCTTTCATAAATTAGTTAATGGAGCTCATCTAAAAAAAATTAATACATAGCAATCTCATGAGCTACTGGTCAAAACCTCTTCAGGGGTGTCAGTTGGATCTGACTAGGTCGAAAACCCTTCAAGGCAACCTAGGTTGAAGTCAAGAATAAAATAAAAAATAAAGAAAACAAAATAAGATAAGTAATAAAAGAAAAGAAGAAGAAAGATTAAGAAAAGAAGAAAAGGAATAAATAAAGTAATAAAAAAGTTGGTTATGAGAATCAAGTACAAAATTGTCTGATGATCACAAGCTATATGACCGACTCGAACCACAAAAAACATTCATTCAATCCTACCATACTCAAACATGAGAAGAGAACAGATCCCTCGGTCATCACTAAATTCATTCATAGAATAAAAGCATAAACCCAGAGCAAGTTCAACACCAAGGCAAGACTAGTTGCTCCATCTTTTAAACAAACGAACCAATCAATCTAGTGAAACATAAGTACCTCATTTATTTGAATGTGAAATCCTTCAATAAAGCGAGCATGAACTCTATAAATCAAGCGAGCGAGACAAATATAAATCAAGCAAGCATAGAAATTATCATTCAAGCGAGCATGACCATCTTCACACAATTCAACAAAAAGAACATGGCTTCATAAAGTCAAACATCAATCAAGTCAGTTTCCTTTCTTTCACCGACTTGATTGATGTTTGACTTTATGAAGCCATGTTCTTTTTGTTGNTTGAATGATTCAACTAGATATCCTCGATCGACCAAAAGAACTGACCCAACCAGATCATACAAGCAAATAAAATAACAAAATTTGACCAAGTCGGGTGAACTCCCCGAGAAGCGAAAATCGACTTATTCAAAACAACTATCCATCAGAAGTACATTGGCACAATTAATGCCCAGTGGGATGAGTTTGACCACCATATTTTCATCAAAGAAACTGTCCCTTCACATGTATAAGCATTTACGCCTGATGTTACTATTGACACACGTGATTTAATAACACCATTGGAATAATTAAATTATCCAATCCACCTCCTGCCTATAAATATAGAGGAGGCATATGACTTTGTCTCATTATTGTTCACCCTTGAACAACCGAGTACTGAGAGCATATAAATCATAGCCTCACATTTGAATCCAGGTATTTATAACCTCAAATCTCAACCCGACCAACAGGAAACCACATCCATGCCATGGGTGAGAGGCCAAGTCATGGATTCCCTGATCGAGCCAAGTATAAAATCCAAGTTCAATAGAGATTGTGCAATAGAAATGGAATTTTGCATGCAAAATATCCACGGAGCTAGGATCGAGGAGTTTGATTGGTCAATACAGTGGCAGAACTTCACCACATGGGGAACGAAAGCTGGAACATGGAAGGAAGAAACTAATTTTCTGGAGAAGGTTGGCATCCGACTCTTTTTCGGTGCACCACCGGTCCCAGACTTCGACGGTTGTAAAGAAGAAGTCATGAAGTTCTTGGTCAATCGATCCCATAATGAACACTTATGGATATACTTTCCAGCTCAAATTATTGGTGGAATGACACATCTGGTCACTAGAATCTCACATGGGGATACCCCAATACCAAAAACCCTAAAATCCAATGATTAGATTCAATTACTCACAAGAGGAACCTCAACAAAGAACTCAATGGGACTGTTAATCAATAGGGTAAATGAACTTAGGGAAAAATGGATGTGTTTCATAGTCTCACTATTATTCACAACTGTAGGTTGAGCCTCAAACATGAAGCTCACAATGCTTTAACCCATCGGCCAGATACTTCTTTCGGGTGTGAAATTCGACTGGACTAGGTACATAGCTACCACCATTAGGAGCAACTGTAGGGAGTTCCAAGAAAATGGGAGAGCTATTAAATTCCCATCCTTGATAATCTAGCTCACCATGAGTCAAATTATCCCAATCAAGGATCCCACATTCATGTTAAGATAGATTCCAACCATGGACAATTACAGGAGCTTTTCACGAGGAGTAGTTGGGTCTTTCGATTCTATCCCAACTGAGGTAATGTTCAAAAGCTAGGTCAACAATCTGAAAAATATATCACATAGGTGGAGATTCAAACACAAAATATGACAAGATTTACCACAAAGTGCACACATTCGACTATGTCTAACAACACCACGCTCTGGTGTGGAGTCAATGGGGGATCAGTGGCAATAGAACTAGAGTACTAGCCAACGAAGTTGCAAATATTTCAAGAGATTGATAGACAGTTGGGATTTGAAACATAGATCCCACCAGAGGTGCTAAGTGACAAATAGACTATTATAACACCCATGACAAATGCAGAGTAAGAGGAAGAAAGAGAAGCATCCCTCTACACAATTCCATTTGTTCCAAATCTAGACATGGAAGGATGCACCCCAGTTAAGCAGACACCAGTGAAGAGAAAACAACAAGAAAGAGCAGCCAAAGGGAAACAAACTATCAGCATAGAGGCAGTCCCGAAGGATGTAAACATTATCTGGAAAGAGACATTCCAAGAAGACACTACTCTATATTTTAATGACCCCATAATGAGAGAGAAAATTTCTTCTCTCACAAACAATCTAGTCGAAAAGGTCTGACTAAAAGAAAAACAAACTCGACAGGACAAAGTAGTTACCAGAAACATTGTGAAGTCGAGTGTGGGGCCATAATTCAAGAAAGCAATGGCATCCCTAAATGAGAAGCATGTTGAAGCAAATAAAACCAAAGCATCCCTACACAAATAGGTTGAGACAAGAAGACAGAAAAACAAAAGGCTATAATACCAGTAGGAAGAGAGCATGGGTAGGAAAAATTTTATGCCATCACATCGACCGAATACAAGTAGACCCGACCCAAGAAAAAAAATTTTCCAAAGAGGCAACAAACAAGGGAAAGCACAATCGACACAACAAGGGAGTCGCCTCCAGTCGACTTCATGCCAATCATTGAAGAGAGAACAAAAACAAGAGAGCCAGTTAAAATTAAAAACAAATCAAAGAAAGGGCATCGAAAGGTATCATCTGAAGAAACTATTTCAGATTCCCCTCGCAATAGTAGCAGGAAATAAATTTCAAGGCACTCGGGGTCGAAAGATGTCGAAGACGTCTTTTAAAATGTAAATGGAAAGAAGCATACTATAGTTGAGTTGGCCCTTGCAAGCAAGTTGAATCCACTTGACTCGACCCAACAAAGAAATTGTCCCAAGAAAAAAAAGTTGCTCAGTTCATCCCAACACATCTACAATAATAGGCATGCAAAAGCATACAAAAGGAGAGGGAGAAACAAATATTCAGGGGAAAGAACACACCACCCTTGCGTAGAAATCAGTTGATGTAGAACCTATCACATTGCCAGTGGGAGGTTTGGATCCTCTAGGGAAATCTAATGAAGAAATAGAAAAGGTTATCCATAGAAACATAATGAACCTGAATCGACAACTACCCATGAGGAATAACAAGAAATAGAAGACAATAATGTTGGCATAGGTTCTCCTAAGAATGTAAGTACTCCACCAAAAAATCCTCCTTGAGGAATCCCTCACAAAGATCAGTTGGACCTCCCTAAGTAGACTGAGAATAGTGACTAGAATGATGCAGCAGGTCAAGGGAATAATGAAAAGGATGGCAGTAACAACCTTGATACACAACCATAAACAAGGGAAAATAATGAAGAGAAACTGAGAAATGATGATCGACTAAATAAAGGAAACGACATAGATAAAGAATAATAAAAGGAGACCAACAAAAATAAAGAAAAATAAAATGTGGAAAAGGAGGTGAAGAAGAAAAAGAAGAAGAAGAAAACAATCCATAGGAAGGACAGTACTTCAAAAACAATTACTTCCATAGCTTTTAAGCCAATCGAGTTAGTTGAACCGACTGAAGAAACAGTGTTTGACACATCAGTAGCATCTGATGAGTAGATGATCGACCTATACAATGAAGTTGCAAAGGAAGTGAGTAACAGATGAAAGCAGACCATGAAATATGGTGGTCAACTCATAGAACATAGAAATAAGGTGAAACAAATACTGCAATAGTGTGCACTACTCACCAAAGAGAAACTGGGTATAGAACAGTTGACAGAAGGAATAGACCCATTAGCAACAATCAAAGGGTTGGTCGAAGCAGTCATCAACATAGGTGCCAACAATCAAATGGAAATTCAACACCTTAAGAAAGAAAACAAAGAAACTAGACATCTACACAGTCAAATAGTCAGGAACAATTCGGATGTCATGGCCTAACAAACAACAAAAATCCTTCAATTTGAGTATGAAAAATTCAAAGAGGTGCAATAACAACTCGAAGTGGTCACCTCACATTCAACTACCCTAAACACAATACTCAACAATTTTCCATTGTATTTTTCCACCACTTACAAAAAACTGAAAGAACAAAAGACTATAATTCCCGGCCTAAGAACAACAAGAGTACTCACCACTGACCCAAATTCTAAACTCTCCATATCAAATCATATTTCAAAAGAAAGGGAAGTCGAGGCATAATTATCCAAGCAAGAAAGAGAGTGGTTGAAAGAAGAAAGAAAGGCTCAAGTGGCAATAGATAAATCCATCAAGCACCTCGACAAGTCAAAGAGAAAACTCAAGAAGCCAAACAGAACTTTGACCCAGAGTCAGTTACAGTGCAGGAAGCACCTTTGGCAGACAAACTAGACATTTTGGGAAAGTTAAAATTAGTGGGGATACAGGCACAATACTCCATCGAAGAATAGTATATATTCTCATAGTACTTGTAGAAAACAACTATGAGCATCTAGCAAACAACATTTGAAGGACTACCACAACAACCTGCAGAACATTCGAGATCCACATCAACATATCGACAAGAGTTCTAGTTCTTCAACCCTATAATATCTGAGTCGAACATTCTAACCACCAACCAACAATCAAGCACTCCAAATATAGCTGTTGAAGGAATATAAGAATCTCATGTGAAAATAAAAACAACACCTATGCCCCCAAATGTAAAGCTGCAAGAATGGACAATCCTTGAAGAAACAAATGGGCAAAAAATACAACCTAAAAAAACTCCATGATCAAGCAGTCAAAACTTAAGCAAATTTTGAAGCACAAGTCAACATTGAAGAACTTTTTGGAAGAAGTCAAGTATCAAAGCTAGTTTTAAGAATTCAACACCAGTCGACATTAGAATCCTTATTTTTTTGTTCAGATAATCTATTACGTCTTTCCCATTCTTAAGATTGTAATTCTCTCTCTAATTAAAAAAATAAATTGATGTAATCTACTAGTGAAAACCTCTTCGAGGATGCCAGTAGATTCTATCAAAATTTTCTAAAATGTAATAGCCACACTCACCCCTTGTTCGGGACGATCAAGGAATTGAGGTGGGGGGGGAGATGTTGTAGGGGCTAGTCAACTCTGCCTACTAGATCTGCCAGTCTACCAACCAAGTCAACTGCAGAAGTCGAATAGAGAATTCAATCGAATATATAGTTAGTCGACCGACCAGGTAGTTAAGAATTGTAAGTGACGAGTAACCAAAATGTGTGTGTGTTTAGCTATGTAATATAGAGGCAGAGGTTGTTTATATACATAATAAAGTGCATTTGATCGTTCTCCAATTACTTTTGTATGCTTCCATGATTTCATGTAATGGATGACTATTGCAAATCAATATGTGGGTGCTTACTCAACTTTCTTTAGATAGTATATGTATCATACATGCCCATAAAATAGGTGTTGTATAAACAATCTACGTTTTGGCATTTTTTGTCAGAATCCGTTGATATAAATCTGGGCAAAATCGCAATTTTCTATTGTTTAAATTACATTTCTAAATGTATAAATGGATTCAACGTGCTGAAAAACCCCTAGGGCAATCAAATTATACAAACTTAATCACTCTAATCTGCACATCCAACAATTTCTAACCAGATTTCGAGCAAAATTACATGGACAATACCATGGGAAAAGAGACAAAAGGTAGAGAGTTTAGACTATGGCCATAAAATCTAGATACAACGTATTTACAAAATAATTTATTGAAACTATCATCTTGACTAATAACATCTTAAATTATATGTATACAATATGTTATTATTGAGCATAAATACATTTGCATTAAGTTGAAAGTGGACAAATTCAATCATTTTTCTATTGAAATTATGTTTATGATTCCACTTAATTGATGGGAACTTTGACAATAAAATTTATCCTTAAAGTTTTAGCCCATTTTAAAAAGACTCAAATGGTTAGAATTTCAAAAAAATTAAATAAATCCAAATAAAAATTTATATCAATATTAAAAAAAAAAATCTGTTATTTTTTAACTCACTCCTATTCATTATAATTCATTATAATTTGAAAAGTATTCTATATAAAAAAATTTAAAAATATTCTATATAAAAAAAAATTATTTATATTTGAAAACTTATTTTAAAATTATAGTTGAAATTATAAATAAAATGATCACCGTTAAAATTAAATAAATAAATTCAATTAAACTAACTTTCACGGTTGAAATTATTTTTTAATTAAAAAATAAGATTCAATTGAAGTAAAAAAAAAAAATTTCGATTGAATATTTTACACTATGTTTTTTAAACAACTTCTTAAAAATAAAACAATTTTAATTTCATAATATCCATATCCTTTTGGTACTTAATATTGTATCTTAATATTATTTTTATAATATAAATACTTTTTTATATAATAAAAATTAATTTTGTGAGGATAATATAAATATTAATATATCATAATCTTTATTAATGGATAAATATCAGCATAGATATATTTTAATCTTCAATCTATTAAATGTCCAAAGAGATCAAATATCTCAAAGTGAAAACTTATTTTAGAATGTAAAACTTGTTAAAAAT
>JASDQU010106504.1:165171-176444 GCA_032191745.1 Picea mariana | reverse complement strand
ATATATATATATAATGGAGCCAACATAAATTTTCTTATTTTATTAATTATTTTATTATTATTTTAGTATGTTATGTTACATAAACATCTCTCTCATATTACATGTCTCTGAGTTCAATAACATAGAGTGCATCTAGATGCAATAACATTTATATATATCAAAATTGTCTTTACAATATTAACACCACTTTAATATTTAAAATATAATAAAAAAATATAAAACTAATATGACTTATTTTATCATAATTTTTTAAACTTTATTTTAATTACATTGTGTATGGTTTTACTTAGCAATTTTAAAAATGATATATACCAAAGATTTTGAGCCCATTTAAAAAAAAACAAAATAAGTTGCTTAGCAACAAGCCCTTGCCACAAAGAGGCGGAAGCATGAAGTGTGAAACAAGATAGGCTGCTTAGCAACAAGTCCCTGCCACGAAGAGGCGGAAGCATGAAGCGTGAAACTTAAAGACAATTTGCATTGACGTAGATAAACCATTAGATCAACATTAACTCAAAAGTCTTCGACATATTATATGTGTGTTTCATGTTTGTAAGCATGCCAATCAACAATGTTTTCATTGGATTTGCTAAGGTTTAATCATGGATGTCAGTAAATAATTTGGGTAGAGGTGAAACACCCAACAGAAAACCATTGCAAAACGAGGCGATACAAATACATTAGTTGAATACAGTTCTCCTAAGGATTTTGAGCTAAGATTGTCTAACATTTTATTTTTGAACCTACAACGTGAAATTTGTTAAATACTAAGATGGAGCAATACAATTTCTAGCGTTTTCTTCCACAAACTGAAGTTAAAACATGCAAATTCAGAGTTTCTTCGGTCAATTTGTTGTGAAATTTTAATGCCGAGAAAAATTTCGTTGAAACCATATTTACATCAATTTCTAGACATTTTTTCCATTCTTGGTGAAGAAAATAGCTTGAAATTTTTGAAGCAATAGATCTTGAGCTTTGTGGAAAGTATTAGAAAAAACTAAAAACGAGAGGCCTAACGCTTGACAAGACATGATCCAGCGGTAGTTTGATTTTTTTGTGCTCATTTCGTGCTCTTGTAAAGCTAGGTTGAGTGGAAAGTGGCACTAAAAATTGCAATTTAAGGTAGAGAAGAGTTGAGAATAGTGGCATCATCACGCTTCTCCCCCTCACTTCTCATTTTTTTGGTCCGTTAAGACTGCATGCATCAACCAGTAATTAATATTGCTTATGTGATTTTAAAACTTAAACTCCCTTTTCTATATGTGCTCGTGTAATGGGAAGCTGGAGGAAAGTCAAGGTGCGAGACTTGGAAATTGGATTCAACACTGTTAAAAATCATCCATTGTTGAGGTTGGTAAGTTGGTCATCATTGCATTTCTAGGTGTTGAATAACAAGTCGGGGGAATCAATCTAATAACCAATTTGATTCCTGACTAATAGGAAAAACCCCGATACTATATCAGAGGCGGGGCAAGGGAGAGGACCGGGGTTGCTATCTGCATAGAATGAGATGTTCCAGAAGCAATTTGATTTGGAATTAGATCAACTCAATTTGGGATTAGAGAAAAGTTTTAAAGTGTTGAGTTAGGCTCAGATGCTTATGGATTTTACCCTAGATATGGAACTGTGGGCAAGCACTCTCTTTTCTTCCTGTGCTAGTACAAGTTAGGGAGATAAAGTCAAGATGCGGTCTTTTTGGCTCACCCACGAATTCGTTCTTGTGTTGGGATGGACAGCCACATTGCGTGATCTATATATTTCCACAAGAAGGGTGTTTACCACAAATATTTGAAGGTACATCCTTGAATCTTGGACCACAGAGACCGCAGAAGAAAAAGAAGAAAATAAGATAAGAGGTGTGTAGTGTATTATGTTACATCTTGTAGACTTACTTTGTAGTTTTCTAGGAATAAATGAAACACCAATTAGAAAATGAATGCTTTCGACCTTGTTAATGACAGAGAAAAAATTGAATTCTTTCAACCCTGTTAATGAGAGACAGAAAATTGACCATATCACTCATATGAAAATTACAAAATGAATGTTTTCAAAGCTGTTAGTGACAGAAAAAAAAACAATTGAGCAACATGATCACTCTTGCGAGCAACATGATTACTGTTGATCTTTTCTTTATTGAAGGGAGAAGAGGACCGGTTTGAGAAGATAGTTTCCATGATCACTATGCTCTTTTCAATCTTGCAGACAAAATAGGATCGATTTGAGATCAATCTTGCATGTAGAAGAGGACTGGTTTGAGAAGAAATGTTTTAGTAGAAGCAAAGGATACACTGGTTTGAGAAGATAGGGACCGGTTTGAGAAGACAGGGTCCAGTAGTAGCAAAGGATACATTGGTTTGAGAAGATAGGTTCTAGTAGTAGCAGAGGATACTCATTCCTTTAGGAGGACTCCTAAGTAGAATGAGAATCTCTCATGAGCACTCCTAAGCAGAAGGGAAAGCGTATAAGGTAAGCAAAAGAGAATGCCTAAGCAGAAGGGAAATCATTAGGGCATTGGGTAAGAGATTAATGGACTCACCCATTTATTCTCGCTTGAACTCTGGTGAGCGACATGCAAGTGACCAAGTGGAAGTCTCACCAACTTCCACTATGAGACACCAAAGCCAATGCAGACATTGCAACATAATGGGGTATGGGTATCTTGTGGAAAGATTAAACATTTAATGTTTAGAATTAATGCTAACTTGAAAGTTAGCATTAATTCACTTTGCTTCGTACAAATAGAGTTTCCTAAGTCTGAAGCCTTTTGTTTCCTAACTTTGAAGTCTCTTGCCTCGATATGAGGCCAAATAAGATCTCAGACTAAAAATTTAGGCTAAAAAAATAAATGGGAACCTGAAAATTGTATGAGTTTGGAAAAACTTTGGTTAAATTGCTTTGTTCGCATGGATTTACATGCATAGATTAATAAAACACCCACGAACCGATTGCTAATAGTCCCTAAAGCCCCATGGGAAGGGACTAATTAGGGTGTCCAGAAAAAGGATGATATTGATATGCAATATGTTAGCACCAGAAGTCACCTCTGGATTGCAGCAGAGGTAAGCCCAGTACCCATCAATTTGTATGTCACAATGAATAATTTTAAAGGGGGTCTAATGGATGCAGACTCAGGATTATATCGCTTTAACTCAGAAAACTGGGCTGGTATGCATAGGTAGATGAGGTCTTGATATAACTTCAGTCAGCAAGTTGTAGCAAGGGTGAGTAGGGGGGAAGAACTTGAGAAGAATGAAGAAGTCTGCTATGGACATCTGGTCTTCCAACAACTTAAAGAGGAAAAACTTTGAAGACAAGATCCTCTTGGATCAGGGTTTCAAGGAACTAAATGAATTTATTACTGAACTGAAATCAAACATACATCACAATTCAATAATAACAACCCGACTGGATCATCCATGCCCGAGTCATTCAACGTTAAGGGAAAAAAAATCACAAGAAATTGATTAAAACTGGTCGTGATGCTACTGTGATCAAACCTATATCACAAGAACATAACTACCCTCGACTGGATCATCCATGCCCGAGTGTCTTAACACAGTTGTTATAGAGATATGGGAGGAAACTGAATTTCATTAAACAAGAAGTCTCAAATACAAATACATAACCAGAGAACCAGAGGCTTCATTAAAACTTTACAAATCAGGAGCTTAGCTCAACAATCGACTCTAACAAAATAAGAGGAAGACTCCTATATACTCAGAGAAAAACTACAAAAGCATTCTTGAGTCTCTGCATTGAAGGCATTACATCTGCATGCTTCCTGGCAGACTATGCATGCAATTTCATGTCGGAAGCGAGCTCTGTCAGACGCAATCGTGTTTCAAGACGGTTCTGCAGCTGAACCGACCTGCTAACAGTCCTTTCTCGGGATTTTCATTTATGGTGGAAATGATGTTCAACCACCATGAACTAACCTCAATAATTGCTTCATCGGGATCAAGAAGGCCCAAGTCGGCACTGCACCTATGGGATTTGGTGGCCTCTGCATTCTGCCATCTGGATCTAAGTCAGATGCTTGCAGGGAGGTCTGACAGCGGATGTGGTTCCTGACGAAGTGATTGGCGCGCTCGGCATGGAATAGAGGATGGGAGATGGCCAAGCGGACAGCCGTGGATGGGAAGAGGAGACCAAGGATAGCGTGGGGGCCACACAAGCGAGAGATGAGGTGTAATGGGACGGAGGTGATGTGGAGCAAGGTGGCATAGGTGGTGGGAAATGAGAAGGGGACAGGTGTGAGGGAGCGAAAGTGATAGGGCAGCGACCACTTGTCGACCCGAGATAGGGCGTTATGCGCATGCGCATATCGGGGTTGCGAAAAGTGGTTTGACTCTTCACCGCTTTTGGGCCCGATGTGTGTCTCTGACTGACACGTAGGATCTCCACAAAAACATGGTTTCAAACCTGGCCCGCCCTACAATTTTTAACGTCCACCCATATTGGGGCCCCGATATGATCAACAACCATCGATCTGAGGAGCACAGATCTCGGCCGCCCAGATTTGCGTGCGTCTTATCACTTTGCGCCAAAAGGTCACATCGCTCATCCGACTTAGGATAGAAGCCAAATTGTGGGTTTTTTGCCCGCTTTCTTCCATTCCTTCGCCAAGGGGCCAATTTCTTAGGAAAACACCCCCCTTTACAAATAAATGTGATAACATAATATATGAAATGGTCCAGTATTAAAAAGTGATAGATTACAGTGGAAGCCAACCAACCAGCCATTTTGGACAACATTGAGTAGAATATGTTAACGCAACAATTATTAGGACAAGATTGGTCGGCATAGGTTATCTTCGTGATATGGGGAATGACAGAGCTATTATTTTATTCTCTCATCTTTAAACTAAATAAAAATTAAATGTTTGTCTATACAAAACATCTTCCTTTCGATCCCCTGGATTGGGTGGTGGGGAAGAAATCAAATGGGGGACTGCACCTTGTGGAGCGTGTACATATGTACTCCTCACAGTTATCACTAGTCCACTTGGCACTCTCTTCCATCATACTTAAAACATGTTGGTTCCATCTATTGGCTACAGAAGTCACTCCTGGATTGCAGTAGGAGTAAGCCTGAGGCCCATCAGTTTATGTCATGATTTGTTTATAAAGCAGGTGATCGAATGGAAGTAAACTCAGAACAATATCGCTCACTCAGAAAACTGGGTTGGAACATCAAGGACATGTGAGGCCTTGATTTAACTTAAGCCAGTAAATTTTGCATAGTGGTGAGTAAGTGGAGGGAAAGAAAGGGGAAAAGTCTCAGATATGAGATCCTCTCAGACTGGAGAAACTTCAAAGTAAACCTCAAATGTTGCAGAACTAATACAATCAAACATGCATCATATAGTTACAGCAACACCCGATTGGATCATCCATACCTGGGCTTTCAGATTTAGAGGAACAAGGAAAGGAGGAGGTTGGCCGCCATTAAACAAGAAATCTCAAAATATCATTGTATAACTAGAGAACCAAAGGATTTGTTAAAGATTTACAGTCGGGATCTTAGCTCTACCATCGATGCTTACAGAAATACAAAAACTGAGTATATATACTCAGGGAAATTTGCCACCTTCACAACAGGAAGGTACATGAGACATTAAATTCCAAATTAGCATGTGAAGGCTCCTCAGTCAAACTTGGACGGAACTCCTTTGTCAAACGCCATCTTAACTCAGCATGGCTCTTGCAGGGGGGACCTGCATATAGGGGTACCACGGGCTGATTTCTCCAGGCCCTTTCCATGCCCTCCATATATGAGTTGAGCTAAGGTCTCAACCACATGCTCAATATTCATTAACTGCTTCTTCCATGGAGTGTGGCCAAGACTGAAAACACAAAAAACAAACCCTTTGTTCCTTGAAGTCCTGGTAGCCGAAATGTCGAAGTGGCTCCCGAGCGCTTTTACATTTCGTGTTTCGGGTTTCGGGGATTCCCGATATAGTGGAAGAGAACAACCCTTCATTCCTTGAAGTCCCGGTAGCTGAAATGTCGAAATGGCTCCCGGGCGCTTTTACATTTCACATTTTGGGTTTCGGGGATTCCCAATACAGTGGAAGAGAACAACCCTTCGTCCTTTGAAGTCCTGGTAGCCGAAATGTCGAAATGGCTCTCGGGCACTTTTACATTTCGCGTTTTGGGTTTCGGGGATTCCCGATACAATGGAAGAGAACAACCCTTCGTTCCTTGAAGTCCCAGTAGCCGAAATGCCGAAATGGCTCCCGGGCGCTTTTACATTTCATGTTTCATTTTTCGGGGATTCCCGATACAGTGGAAGAGAACAACCCTTCGTCCTTTGAAGTCCCGGTAGCCGAAATGCTGAAATGGCTCCCGGGCACTTTTACATTTTGCGTTTCAGGTTTTGGGGTTTCCCGATGCAGTGGAGGAGCGACTCTCTTGTCTCTTGAACTCCCGGTAGCCGAAATGTCGAACTGGCTTTTCGCGTTTCGAGTTTCGGCGATTCTCGATGCAGTGGAAGAGCGACTCCCTTGTCTCTTGAACTCCCGGTAGCCAGAATGCTAAAAAGGCTTTTGGGTGCTTTTCGCATTTCGGGCTTCGGGGTTTCGAAATGCAGCCGAAGAGAGAGACCCCGTGTCCTTTGAAGTCCCGGTAGTTGAAATGCTGAAATGGTTCATCATTTCATGATTTTGGCCATAAGAGATGTGCTCATGCACCAGACCTTGTGCAACTCTGCGACTCAAACTTACCCGATGACCGACGATCTGCTCCATCTGTGGATCCTCGCCGTTGAAAAAAAAATGCCCGCTCGCTTGATTTTAAGCCCGAAATGGACTTCTTCTGTGTGTTGCGCTCGGCTCTCATGATCGCGGTCTTTGAATAAAACGCATTTGATGGGTTTTTGAAACCCCCTTTCTACGCATTTATACCAAGGACCTGAAATCGAAGAGAAACACCACCTTGCAAGAATTGGCGCTAACATTATTAGGCTCCATGGAGGATAGAATCGTCCCTGCGATGCTCTAAGAACTCCTTCTGCAGTTCCAGTTGCCTTGCGTTGGGCTATGGAGTCAAGCTCAAAACATCCTACTGAAAATACAGGCCGAAAAGTAAAAGCAAAACAAAATAAACATAGATGCTCCAAGGATATTATTTATGTACGGTCCTAAACTAATAAATTCCTTTACATGGGGCTAGGTGAAAGCAAACTTCCACCATAGCCACTCAAGCAACTTCCTGAATAGAAGCTCCTTCCTTCTATCGATGATCACAAACAGATGGTGTAACCATGACAGCAGAATGGTTACACTCTTCAACTCCTCCTTGTAGGCTGAAGTTGAGATGAAAAAGGGTGGCTCCAAATTGTGAAGGAGGTACAACCCCATATATTCCTCCACTGGCTCATAGGACCAGTGGAAAACTCTAGAAAATGGGTGACAGGAAGCCTCCTCTGCTACATAGTTGTTCACGTGTGGCTGAATATCTTTGGTAAGCACAGTCGAGTGGACAACTGACGTAGGCTTACTGATCTCAGGTGGTGGCTTCTCGCTGACTCGCTCTGGGCATAAGATAAAATGTCCCTTCTGCTTCTCTTCTGGTTCTTCTCCTTCTTCTCCTTGTCTCTCTCTAGAGTCAGATTCATAATCGTCATAAAAAGGACCCGTGAGAGAGTTATGCTCTTCCTCGTGCTACTCAGCATCTTCTGAAGCACTAGGATGACTGATTTCCTCATGATACTTTTCTTTAGTGAACAGAGGATAAGGCTCTATGGTTTGTTCTTGGAAATCCAGCATATCCAGCTCAGAATCTGATTCATAGCTGTCATATACAGGTTGGCTTCTCCTATGGTCAGCAAATTGAGATGTGGGACTTTGCTGCTCCTCTTCTAAATAATCATCAAAGTTGGGTGAGAACAAAACTCCTCCATTTTGCAAAAATTGAACTATCTCCCGATCCTCCATTTCGACCCCGAATGTAAACACATCATGGGAAATCTCGTGAAGAAAAAGAGAAAAATCCATTTCCACCGTCGCTTCCTCCTTTAAATATGAGACAACAGGCTCATCAGTGGCAAAAACTAATGTCTCTACAACTATGAAATCTTCAATATCCTCTTCAAATGAGCCGCCAAGAACATCTGCCTCAAGGACTGGAAAATCCTCTTCATTGTCTTCAGATTCCAACCTTTCTAGTCAGGCAGAGAGAGATTTCACCTGCTCCATCAGCTCAATCAGAGCATCTTCTTCTTCCTTGGGATCTTCATCATCATTCCTTGTAGAGATACCAAGAGCATCTTCTTCAAAGGCTGGAAAATCCTCTGCACATCGTTCAACTTCCCACCTATCCAGTTGGGCAGAGAGAGATTTTATCAGTTCCCTAACTTCGCCCAAAGCATCTTCCTCCTCCCCAGGGTCCTCATCCTTATATCTTCTCTTATCCTCACAACCTTCATGAGACACAACCATATCTTTCTCACTGTCCTCACATTCCTCACAACAACTATGACAGATAAACTCAGAGGAATAAACTTTTGATAGTGCCTAGTAAAAGCTGCATGAAATTCACTGAGTGAAGAAATGCTAGCAGTGGGTAGAGAACGATACCATCCACGAGCATCCCCTGCTAACGAGAACATGAACATTTTCAATAATACATCCTCATGATGTATCTCTCACTGATGCATGAGTTCATGAAACTCACGGAGATGTTGAGCAGGGTTGTCCTCCTTACGCTCTCTAAATATGGGCAAATAATCCCTCCATTCATCCGGAGAAGGAACAACATTAGGAAAACCAAGAATAGCAGAAAAATTAAAAGGAGAAAACCTCTGAGCTAGGATTTTCTCCATTCCGAACCAACGGAGTCACCAATCGATCCTTGAATCATGGAGTCGCCAGGTGAAAGATTCACATCTTTGAATGTGTCTGTTCCTTGTTCACCATCAAAGGCCAAATATTTAACGTTGTGTCCTCCCAGAAAACTTCTCAGGCTGAGAAAGCAGTTGTTGAAACCTTCTCGAGAAAGCTCTTCTGGGTCAACTTTCAAGCGTGCTAAAGTAGCCACAACTAAAACAGTGATGTGGAAACATTGGAGTTTCCACAATGGAGTCGCCAGGTGCACAATAGAAATCTTGATGTACTAGGTTCTAATGCACCCTCAGGACCAGTAAGCTTTGTCATTCAATCCCAGGGAAAATCTTCAATTTCGTCCCTGGCAACTGCGCCAGAAATGTTGGCTACAGAAGTCACTCCTAGATTGCAATAGGAGTAAACTTGAGGCCCATCAGTTTATGTCACGATTTGTTTATAAAGGGGGTGATCGAATGGAAGTAAACTCAGAACAATATCGCTCACTCAAAAAACTGGGTTGGAACATCAAGGACATGTGAGGTCTTGATTTAACTTAAGCCAGTAAATTTTGCATTGTGGTGAGTAAGTGGAGGGAAAGAAAGGGGAAAAGTCTCAGATATGAGATCCTCTCAGACCGGAGAAACTTCAAAGTGAGCCTCAAACGTTGCAGAACTAATACAATCAAACATGCATAATATAGTTACAGCAACACCCGACTAGATCATCCATACCCGAGCTTTCAGATTTAGAGGAACAAGGAAAGGAGGAGGTTGACCGCCATTAAACAAGAAATATCAAAATATCATTGTATAACCAGAGAACCAGAGGCTTTGTTAAAGCTTTACAGTCGGGAGCTTAGCTCTACCATCGATGCTTATAGAAATACAAAAACTGAGTATATATACTCAAGGCAATTTGTCACCTTCGTAGCAGGAAGGTAGCTGAGACATTAAAGTCTAAATTAGCGTGTGCAGGCTCCTCAGTCAAACCTGGATGGAACTCCTTTGTCAGACACCATCTTAACTCAACATGGCTCTTGCAGGGGGACTTGCATACAGGGGTACCGTGGGATGATTGCTCCAGGCCCTTTCCATGCCCTCCATTTACGAGTTGAGCTGAGGTCTCAACCACCTGCTCAATATTCATTAACTGCTTCTTCCATGGAGGGTGGCCAAGACTGAAAACACAAAAAAACAACCCTTTGTTCCTTGAAGTCCCGGTAGCCGAAGTGCCGAAATGGCTCCCAGGCGCTTTTACATTTCGCGTTTCGGGTTTTAGGGATTCTCGATACAGTGGAAGAGAACAACCCTTCATTCCTTGAAGTCCCGGTAGCCGAAATGCCGAAATGTCTCCTAGGCGCTTTTACATTTCGCGTTTCTGGTTTCGGGGATTCCCGATATAGTGAAAGAGAACAACCCTTCTTCCTTTGAAGTCTTGGTAGCTGAAATGCCGAAATGGCTCCCGGGCGCTTTTACATTTCGCATTTCAGGTTTCGGGGATTCCCAATACAGTGGAAGAGAACAACCCTTCGTTCCTTGAAGCCCCGGTAGCCGAAATGCCGAAATGGCTCCCGGGCACTTCTACATTTCGCGTTTCAGGTTTCGGGGATTCCCGATAGAGTGGAAGAGAACAACCCTTTGTCCTTTGAAGTCCCGGTAGCCGAAATGCCGAAATGGCTCCCGGGCGCTTTTACATTTCGCATTTCGGGTTTCGGGGTTTCCCGATGCAGTGGAGGAGCGACTCTCTTGTCTCTTGAACTCCCGATAGCCGAAATGCCGAACTAGCTTTTCGCGTTTCGGGTTTCGGCGATTCCTAATGCAGTGGAAGAGTGGCTCCCTTGTCTCTTGAACTCTCGGTAGCCGGAATGCCGAAACGACTTTTGGGCACTTTTCGCATTTCAGGCTTTGGGATTCCAAAATGCAGTGGAAGAGAGAGACCCCGTGTCCTTTGAAGTCCCGGTAGCCGAAATGCTAAAATGGCTCATCATTTCGTGATTTTGGCCATAAGAGATGTGCTCATGTGCCAGACCTCGTGCAACTCTGTGACTCAAACTTACCCAATGACCATCGATCTGCTCCATCTATGGATCCTCGCCGTTGAAAACAAAATGCCCGCTCGCTTGATTTTAAGCCCGAAATGGACTTCTGCTGTGTGTTGCGCTCAACGCTCATGACCGCGGTCTTTGAATAAAACACATTTGATGGGTTTTTGAAACCCCCTTTCTACGCATTTATACCAAGGACCTGAAATCGGAGAGAAACACCACCTTGCAAGAATTGGCGCTAACACCATCACCTGTTGAAATCTACTAGTTGGTGTCCTCTTCTCATGTGATATTGATTTTCCTTGTCCTTTCCTAGATTTTTGTTCTCTGGGGAATTCATTGCCAATTATGGAAATTTATAGCCTCATCATAGGAACTTTCTGGTTTTGGTTAGCCTTTATGCGC
>JASDQU010106504.1:144987-155949 GCA_032191745.1 Picea mariana | reverse complement strand
TCTCCAATTGTAGCTCCGAAACTTGTCTCTCAATGAACAAGTGAGTGCGTGTCTAACTGAGGCGCTAGCCTCCTTATTTATACAACATTGGCACGTGTGGAGGTGTCATTTCACTAGAAGGTCCGACTTCTTCTTCTGGGTGGTTATAAACACCTTTAATATATTTTGGGGCCTCTTTAATATATTCCGGGGGAAACTTCTTCTTCTACCTATTACAATTATATTTTGACCAATCCGCAAAAGGCGATTTGGTCCTTTACAATATCTGACATGATCAATCCGCAATGGGGATTGATCCAATGAATAATATATCAATAATAATTCGAATACACTTTGCAGTTACATTATTTCAACAAGTTGAAGCTCATGTTTTTCTTACCAGGGGTGTCTGATGCAGGAGCATCCTTGGGCTTGGGCAATCCACATCACCCAAAAATATTTCTATTCTGCAAATTAGACAATAATTCGAATAAGGACTGTGTTAGTGGTCCATTTTATTTAGTCAGTTTGCTATAAATTTGAACTGTTGTTACTCATGCAACTAGTCTTGTGTATGTTGAAACTCATGTTGAAACTTGTGTTGAAACTGCCACATATAGTGAAATTTTACAAGTGTCATGCTGAAACTCGTGTTGAAACTGCCACGTATAGAGAATTTTTTACAAGTGTCATGCTAAAACTCATGCTGAAAATGCAATGCATAGTAAAAGTTTACAAGTGTCATGCTGAAACTCGCGCTGAAACTGCCACGTATAGTGAAATTTTACAAGTGTCATGATGTTCTTCATTTGCAGCACTATGGCCACACGCAATTGATTTTTCCACACTGGCATGCATTCATGATGACTCACAACTACCGTTAGGTAAAATAACTCATGGCTAAAAGACAAAGTGTGACACGAGACCGAAAGGAAGTTGAAGCGGTCTGGAAGACAAAGGGACGGTTTGGGTAGCAACTCGTTCTTGGAGTGAAAGCAAATTTTTTTAGAGTCAAGGAGGAGCTTTAAAAAGAAATGGAGCACGATTTTGAAGGGGTTGGTCAACCAGAAAGTAAGAAAATTGTAGAAGGTGGACTTGAGAGAAGGATTCCAACTTGGGTGAGCACGTAGGAAGGGAAAAACAAAATATCCTCCCATACACGCAAACCATTACCCTCTGGACAATTTTGTAGTGGTTTTCAGCCACACAAGCAACAATTCATGGATGTCTTTTAACCCAGGCTCGATGTAATGTAATTCCTGTTATTTATTGTTGGAATGTTTTACAGGAAGTGCGTGCTTTTCATTGATGGCAAGAACAACAGCGAACCAAACCTTGAGAGCACAGAAGACGAGATAAGCTCAGAAGAGATAGCGATCCAGAAGTGCATACGAGGTCCAAGAGACAGACTTGTAGGAGGAGAAAAGGTCGAGATCCATGAACACTTAGAAAACCTTCTAAGTCAGAGAGATCAGAAGCTCGAGAGGAAGAGCGACAGTGGCCATTAGATCACTGATCCAGAGGACCAACAACCATCATATTGAATTAATGGAAGGATAGGATAAGAAAGGGCTAAGATCTGAGATCTCGATCACTCGAATTTTCGTCAGCTGTCGGATCGAAATAAATGGAAGGATAGGATAAGAAAAAATGGAGAGTTGTTGGATTTAATCCAAGGAAAAGTTACATCACAGACAGATCGAGTTGTTGATCTAATATCTTGATCAATGAACAACATTTGTTTCAGGTCTAAATATGTGAGGAGGTTACACTCCGGAGAAATCACTTCGAGAGTTTCAGATTGAGATTTGAAATCCCCGAAGCCCGGAGAGACGGAGAGCCGAAGTAAATATCAATCATTCGATCGTCCAAAATAGATCTCAGCCTTCAGATCGTCTGGAGTAAATCTCAAGCATCGGATCGTCCAAAGTGGATCTAGGTCATCTGATCCAGAGCGTCAGTTTAAGAAATGAAATACCCGAAGCCCAGAGAGCCAGAGAGATGAAATAAATTGTCAACCGTCGGATCATCCGAAGAATATCATAGTCGTCAGATCGTCTGAAGAAGATCTCAAGCGTCAAATCATATGAAGTGAATCTGGGTCGTCTGATCCAGAGCATCAGTTTGAGAACTGAAATCCCCGAAGTCCAAAGAGCCAGAGAGCCGAAATAAATCCTCGATCGTCGGATCATCTGAAGTAAATTCCAGTCATCGGATCATTCTAAAGTGGAAGGACATGATAAGTTAGGAGAAGGGTGTCGTAATCTCAACGACCGATAATTGATCTCTTAGATCTACGGTTGACAGGGCATATCGGACCCCCCTGACCTTTCTGCCTTTAACCATGGGGGGGGTCCGAGTTGGTGGTATTTTCCATGTAGGACCCGCATACGTTTCACCTTCCTATCAACTAAGACCCCCCTTGCTCATTACCACATACTACCTAACCCCCCCTCTAAGTAAACCACCAAACCAATCATACATACCACCTCCACACTCCACTACCCACTACACGTCACACTCCACTACTGTGCTCTACCTCCACACTCCACTACACTGCCTACACGTCTCACCCACATCAGCAGACCACGTCAACAAGGACATGTGCTAGACCTCATCAGCAAGGACACGTGGTAGTAATCTGCATACTTCGAGGGGAAGAAAAGTTTGAGACTTGATATTTCATAAGTCCAGAGACTTGAAGGAGATCTTGACCGTTGATCGAGAAAGGGACCACAAAACCATTGATCTAGTTGAAAGGTCAAATTCCCGAAGTGAACGAGGATCGTTGATTCGAGAGGGACACACGTCAATGGATTGTCAACTCTGGAAGTTTGGCGTATGGGAAAAGCGAGGTTTGATATTTGAAACTCTTGGAGCCTAGATCATGAAGTAAATCTCAATCATTGATTTAGGAAGGGTAGATCTGATCCACAGACTTGAGTGGAAAAATATGAACTATCAGTTCAGTAGCACCGTCAATATCGTGAGATTGACGGTCTCGTCACATTGTGGGTCTATAACATGCTTGTTTCTTAATTTTTCGTGAGCAGGTCACAATCAAAACCACAGTTTTGGAGAAAGGACACGTGGAGGCTCGTAGTGAATTGCGGGGTGAAAAGTGGGTTTCCCTCAAATCGCCTTTGGCCATGCTCACAATCACATGGTCACATGATAGCATCACCCATGGTCACATCAATGAAATATAGGGGAAGGATCTAATGTTGTCAGGCTCCACCTTAGAGTATAATCCAACGACATCGATCAAACCAAATCTGATCGAAGGGTTGTTGTTTCATCTCGTGATTTCTTGATCAGTTATGATTTAGTTACACTAATTGAATCATTGTTCCTGAGTGTTGGAATCATGGCTCTTGAGCGTTTTGAGATTCCCGACTTGAGCATTGGATATTGGGAGCATAATAGATGACGTGAGTATGAATACAAGAAAAATTATGTGACAGGGTGAGGTGGTTGTTTCTCTGTAAAAGTAGTCAAACTGTATGCAATGCAAGCAACAACATGAACTAAGGGATAAAATGGAGAAATGAAGAATATGAGCTGGACAGAGCAAAAATGGTGAAAACATTAGACCGTATGAGAAATTAAGTGCAAGAATATGTGAGAAGAAAGACATTGATGCAGGAAGAATAGACCAGTGTAGTAGAACAATGATGAGACTGGTAAGCCATTTATAAATACTGTATCACTGTAATAAATTTCAACAAGCAAATATTTATATCTCAGGGTGGTAGGGTGGTGCTAGGGAGGACTGTTGTCCTCAGAGTTTCAAGTGGGTGCTTGAACATAGGAAGTTGTAGCTTCCATATGGTTGCAGCTAGAAAAACCAGGGTAGTAGGGTGGTGCAAGGGAGAATCATTGTTCTCTGTTATATAGGTTGGTGCCTGTGTGACTGGAAGTAGGTGCTAGAGAAACCAGAGAGTTGGTGCTCTCAACAAGTTGCATCTTGTTAAGGAAGAGGTTGTAGCCTCATTTTGAGTTGGTGCTCAAAGAAAGATGATGTACAGAACTTAAAATACTGCCTATCATTCGAAGAAGAAGAGGTTTTCTCCCTTTATGGGTTTCCTCGTGAAATATCTATCTCTGTGTATATCATATGAGTGATTGATGTTTGTTATTTCTGTTGTTCATGTCTTGCATAATATTGATGATCACTTGGAGAAGGTTAATAATATTTTAATAGGCATAAAATTGTTTAAGCACAATAACAACTGATTCACCCCCCCCCTCTCAGTTGTCTTAGTAATTCCAACAATTGGTATCAGAGAGGGTTCCTTTTATTTAAAGGTAGATCAATAAGCTTAAACATGAAAATCCATGAAGGAACTTCAACCAATAAGCCTCCTATGTTTGATGGAACAAATTTGTCCTTCTGGAAGGTTAGAATGAGAACATACATCATGGCCTTAGGTGCTGATGTTTGGGATGTTGTAGAGACTGGTTATGTAAAGCCAATTGTACTAGCTTCTAAGGATGACAAGCTAGAATTTAGCTTCAATGTTAAGGCAATGAATGCTATCTCGAGTGGGTTTGTTGAAGCTGAATTTGTAAAGGTCATGCAACTTTAATCTTCCAAAGAAAGGTGGGATAAACTTATTAGTAGTTATGAAGGAGATGAGAAAGTAAAAGATGTCAAACTTCAGACACATAGATTCAAATTTGAACAACTAAATATGAATGAGGATGAAACAGTTAGTAAATATTTTTTAAGAGTTGAGAACCTTGTGAATGCTATGAAGGGTCTTGGTGAGAATATTTAAGATGCATTTTTAGTTCATAAGGTTTTAAGATCTCTTCCTGATAGATTTAATCCAAAATTTTATGCAATAGAAGAAATGAATGATCTTAAAACTCTGTCTATTGATCAACTCCTAGCAACTCTATCTGCTTATTAAATTAGGATTAGAAAAGATAAATCCACCACTAGAGAAGCATCTTTTAAAGCAAACAAGAATATTGATTCAGAATTAGATGATATTGAGGCAAAATTTGTGAGAAGGTTAAAGAAAGGATCATGCAAATACCAAGGCAAGCTGCCCTTCAAATGTTTTAACTGTGGGAAGATAGGGCAATTTTCATCTAAGTGTCCACACAATAAGAAGGACTAGAATTCTGAAGGTGAAGAGAAGTACAAATCCAAGAGATTTGGTAAAAAGAAAATTTTATGTGTAAACAACGATGACTCTTCAGAAGACATAGATAGTGAATCTTCCTATGAAGATAAGGTTAATGACTTTATGCTTATGGCCAAAGAGGATTATGAAAATAAAACCGCATGAAGTGATGTTAATGATGAAGAATTTGTGGTTGATATGGAAGCTGAACTAATCAGTGATTTAGAAGAGATTGACAGACTTAGACTTAAGAAGAGAAAACAAAAACGATTGTTGATGCAGTTTGAAAAGAATGGCAAGAAACCTGATGAAGACTTTGCCCTGCTAAATGTGGAGTTAGAAGAGACAAATAAAATAGAGGACACTCTGAAACAACAGTTATCAGAGAAGAAGGCAAGATGTGAAGCCTTGGAATAAGAGGTAGTAAAAACCAAAAAAGAGATGGAGAAGTTTAAAGCATTGCATCTCCAAAATATTCCAAGCATTAAATCCTCAACGGAACTAAACGACATTATGAGAAAACAAAGATCTCCCTTGTTAAAGACTGGTTTAGGCTATATAAGTGGTTCAATTAGAAAACATACAGAAAGCAAAGAGCCAGTAAAGATGATCAAGTTCCAAGTCAGCAGACAATAAGACCATGTGAGTACTCTGCCACCAAAATCTAATAAAAACAAGATGATCCCTAATTAAAAACAAAGATATCAAAAGATGGAGAAACAAGTGCCAAGAAGAAGGCCATCCTCCGGGTACCAAAATTTCTTTCATGGTTACTATTTTTACTGCTCTAATTTTGGTCATAAGATTGCAAATTTTCAAATTAAGTTTAGAGACATGAAACTGATGAGATCAAGAAATAAATAATATTTGCAACATATAACTAAACAACCAATGAGTAGAAAATGTTTCACCAATCACTTTGACCTATTGAACAATGAGATCAATGCTATAACTGTCATAACTTTATCCACAAAGATACAAACTGTCATCTGAAGAATTACAAAGCAGATCCAAGGATAAAACCATTAGCTAGAAATTCTAGCACATGGAAAAAGAAAGATAGTGAAAATTTTGGTTTATTACTTTCAGCTCAAAAACAAAAGAACCCCTGGTATATAGACAGTGGATGTTACAAGCACATGAATACAGACAAGGATAATTTTTGTCTATAAGTAAAAGAAAAATAAGAAATGTGACCTTTGGAAATGATGAACCAGGTAAAATCAATGGTAAAGGGATGGTGAGTTTGAGTAATGGCAAAGGAAAAGACCAAGATGTTTTTCTTGTAGATGGGTTGAAATATAATTTTCTCAGTGTAAGTCAAATGTGTGACAGAGGATGTGAAGTGGTGTTTACTTCCAAAGATTGTAAGATAAAGTCTGTAAACTCGGGACAAGTGGTGGCTAAAGGCATAAGGACATAAAACAATGTCTATTTTTTGAAAGAAGAAAAAGAAGAATGTCACTTAAGCAAGTATGATGAAAGTTGGTTATGGAATAAGAGACTTGGACACCTAAATTTTGATCATCTAGTCAAACTTAGAAATAGTGGGGCAGTAAAAGATCTTCCAAATATATCAAAGCCATATGATTTTTTATGTAAACCTTGCCAAATAGGAAAGCTTACTCGGACACAATTTAAATCTAAGAACTTTGCATCAACGGAGAAACCGCTTCAGTTAGTACATATGGATTTATGTGGACCATCAAGGAAGGAAGGAACAGGAAAACAAAATTACTTCATGTTGATTACTGATGATTATTCTAGACTTACATGGGTTGCCTTTTTGAAAGAAAAATCTGAAGCATTTGAAAAATTCAAAGTGTTTAAGGCTCTGACTAAGAATCAAGCAGGAAAAATACTGAAGGTAGTAAGGTCTGATAAAGGAGGAGAGTTTAGTTCAAGGGACTTCAAAGAGTTTTGTGATAAACATGGGATCAAAAGAGAGTATACTATTCCAGGGAATCCATAGCAAAATGGAGTAGTTGAGAGGCAAAATAGATCAGTTCAATAGATGTCAAGATCAATTATGAATGAAAGGAATATTCCTCAAACATATTGGGTAGAAGCAATTCATACAACAATACATATTCTTAACAAAGCTCATCTCAGGCCACAAAGTGACAAGATTTCTTATGAACTATGGTTTGGAAGACCTGCTTCAATCAAGCATTTTAAAGTTTTTGGGAGTAAGTGTTATATCAAGAATAATGATGAAAATCTTGGCAAATATGATGGCAGGGCTGATGAAGGTATCTTCTTAGGGTATGCTACAAACAATAAAGGATACAGATGCTATAATAAGAGGCTGCATAAATTGGTTGATTGCATTGACATAAAAGTTGATGAAGAGATCCTAGTATGAGATGTAAGCAGTGTTGAATCAACAACAGAGGATATAGTTGAAGTTGAATATGAATAGGTCCAAGAATCAGAAAAAGAAGACTCTGAGTCAGAGGAGGATACAAATACTCAGGCAGACTCAAATCAACAGACAACATCAAATCCTTCCTCCAGAATTACTCAAAAGAATCATCCTGCAAGTAAGATAATTGGTGAGAAAGACAAAGGTGTACAAACTGGGAGAAGGATAATCAAAGACATCGAGAAATCACATATATCCTTCATATCCATGGTGGAACACAAGAACTTTAATGAAGCTAGTGAAGATGTAAATTGGTTAAAATCAATGAATGAGAAACTGGATCATATTGAGAAGAACAATACTTGGGGGCTTGTTCCTAGACCTGCAGATAAGAATGTAATTGGCTCCAAATGGGTGTTTAAGAAGAAAATGAATGAACAAGGACAAATTGTTAAGAATAAAGACAGATTGGTCTGTAAGGGGTATGCACAAGTTGAAGGACGAGATTTTGATGAAACCTTTGCACCAGTGGCAAGATTGGAAGCCATCAAAATGTTTCTTGCCTATGCATGTCATAAGAACTTTAAATTATATCAGATGGATTCTAATTCAACTTTTCTTAATGGAGACCTAGAAGAAGAAGTATACATGGAGCAACCTGAAGGATTTTCACTGACAGATATTACTGACTATGTCTGTAAGTTGAAAAATAAATTATATGGACTGAAACAGGCGCCACGAGCCTGGTATTATAGACTGGACAAATTTCTACATGACAAAGGGTTCAAGAAAGGTTATGTTGATAGTAATCTANGTCTGAAGGTGATGATTTATTAGTTGTTTTGGTTTATGTAGATGACATTATTTTTGGATGCACTAATGACCCTTCAGTTCAATGGTTTGCTAATTCAATGTAGACTGATTTTGAGATGTCCATGATAGGAGAACTGTCATATTTTCTTGTTTTACGAATCAATCAGAGTTCTACAGGGATATTTATCTCTCAAGAAAAGTATTTGAAATAGATGTTAAAGAGGTTTCAGATGGAATATTCCACACCTGTGAGCACACCTATGATGGTTGGTTGCAAGCTCAGTAAAGATGATATTTCACCTGATGTTGTTCAAAGAACATATCGATCAATGATAGGTAGTCTTTTGTACATCACAACATCTTGTCCTGATATAATGCAAGTTGTTGGAATGGTAGTTAGTTATCAGTATGCTCCTAAACAAATTCATTTAGTAGTTTTCAAAAGGATATTCAAATATTTGAAGGGTACAATGACTTATGGTCTCTGGTATCCTAGAAATTAGAATTTTCAATTAAATGCATATTCAGATGTTGATTGGGAAAATTGTTTGGATGAGAGAAAAAACATCAGTGGAGGTGCATTCTTCTTAGGTGATTCGATAGTAGCATGGCTTAGTAAGAAGCAAGGATCTATCTCATTATAAACTATAGAGGCAGAGTACATTGTTGTTGCTACTTGTTGCACTTAGATCTTATGGATGATACAAACTCTTGCAGATTTGAAGGTAACTTATATTGATCCCATTCCACTTCACTGTGATAAAACCAGTGCCATTAATGTCTCGAACAATCCTGTTCTCCATTCAAAGACTAAGCATATACAATAAAGTATCATTTTCTCAAAGATCAGGTTACAAACAGAGTTTTTAAGCTAAATTACATTCCAACCACAGAACAAATTGCATACATCTTTACTAAACCCCTAGCCAAGACACCATTTGAATATCTCTGTCAGAAGTTGGGTGTCATCCCTTCTCTCACCTTAGAGAGTCCATCCTGTCAGGGGGAGTATGTGTTTGTTGAATATATGATACCTCCAAAAGGTACTGAAACAACTCAGAGGGAGCATGGTTTCTTTGACATTGATGTCAAAGGGGGAGAAAAGGTGTGGTTTGGATGCTACAGTTGGAGGTCTAAGTAGAACAGTGCAGCCTTTCAGGGTTGCCATCAATGCCAAAGGGGGAGATTGTTGGCAGGTTGTACAGGAAGCACATGTTTGTCATTGATGGCAAGAACAACAATGACCCAAACCTTGAGAGTGCAGAAGACGCGAAAATATCAGAAGATATAGCGGTCCAGAAGTGTAGACGAGGTCCAAGAGACGGACTCCCAGGAGGAGCAAAGGTCGAGACCCATGAACACTTAGAAAACCTTCTAAGTCAGAGAGATTAGAAGCTTAGGAGGAATAGAGATAGTGGCCATTGGATCACTGATCTAGAGGACCAATGACCGTCGGATTGAATTAATGGAAGGACATGATAAGCAAGGGTTGAGATCTGAGATCTCGATCACCCGAATTAATGTCAGTCATCAGATCAAAATAAATGGAAGAATAGGATAAGAAAATATGGAGAGTCGTTGGATTTAATCCAAGAAAAGATACATCGCAGAAAGATCGAGTTGTTGATCTAATATCTTGATCAACGAACAACATTTGTTTCGATTCTAAAGATGCGAGGAGGTTGCGCTTCGGAGAAATCACTTCGAGAGTTTCAGTTTGAGATTTGAAATCCCCGAAGCCCGGAGATCCAGAGAGCCGAAGTAAATCTCGATCGGCTGATCATCCGTAATAGATCTCATCTGTCAGATCGTCTGGAGTAAATCTAAAGCATCGGATTGTCAGAAGTGGATCTGGGCCGTTTGATCCAGAGCGTCATTTTGAGAATTGAAATACTCGAAGCCCAGATAGCCAGAGAGCTTAAATAAATTGTCGACCATCGGATCATCCGAAGAATATCGTAACCATTAGATCATCCGAAGAAGATCTCAAGCATCGGATCATCCGAAGTGAATCTTGGTTGTTTGATCCAGAGCATCAGTTTGAGAACTGAAAACCCTGAAGTCTGAAGAGCCAGAGAGCCGAAATAAATCCTCGACCATTGGATCATCCGAAGTAAATTTCAATCGTCAGATCATTCCAAAGTGGAAGGATAGGATAAGTTGGGAGAAGGGTGCGCTAATCTCAACGACCGATAATCGGGCTCTCAAATCTATGGTCGACAAGGCATATCGAACCCCCCCCGACCTTTCTTTCTTTAACCATGGGAGGGGGGTCCGAGTTGGTGGTATTTTCCATGTGGGACCTTCATACATTTCACCTTCCTGTCAAGTCAGACCCCCCTCGCTCATTACCACTTATTGCCTAACCCCCCCTCCGAGTAAACCACCAAACCAATCATACATACCGCCTCCGCGCTCTGACATCACACTCCACTGCACGTCACTCTTCACTACCACGCTCTTCCTCCACACTCCACTATAGTGCCTACACGTCTCACCTATGTTAGCAAGGACATGTGGTATACCACATCAGCAAGGACACGTGGTAGAAATCCACATACTTCGAGGGGAAGTAAAGTTTGAGACTTGAGATTTTAGAAGTGCGGAGACCCGAAGGAGATCTTGACCGTTGATCAAGAAAGGGACCGCAGAACAGTTGATCTGGTTGAA
>JASDQU010106504.1:97188-119420 GCA_032191745.1 Picea mariana | reverse complement strand
TTGTAGACTGTATTACGTTGTCACCCTTCCGAAACCCTGAAAATTCCGGTCTCATTCACTAATCCGTCCCTTTTTGGTTAATGCGTGAGAGGTCTGTCTCGAACCCTTGTTTTTAAATCCTCAATGCTTATTCTGATTAACATAACACGGAAGGGTGAGGTCGCCATTGGGGACTGCAATGCTTCTTTTTATTATTTCTTTGTTTTGCCTCTACGTCTCCGTTCTCTGACCAGGCGCCTTCCACGTAGGACATTCCTTCATTTTTAACCAGTGAAACCGACACCTGCGCGTTATGCTTGAAGGCTGCAATCTCCTTTTTTTTTCTCTTCAGTTAACAACCTTTGTTTTGCCCGGACCATGTATGGTTCTCTTACAAATTCGAGCATGGTTTTATTATCTTCGAGTGTTGTCCCATTCACTGTTTGAATACCCTTCTTTTCCCTTCAGTTACGGTTTAATTATAATGCTGTCATTGTCTCTAATGGCCAGATCTAATACTGTGACTCCTTGTTAATTAAATGGAAAACCTAACCTGCAATATAACATGCCATATTAAATGGCCGTGTTAATATTGTTTAGGGAAAACGTGGCGGTAATGTGGCTTGTTCTTATTTGTATTGGCAATTATAAAATGCAAACATAAGCGCAATGTAAAATACATCATTAATATTGCTTAGGTTAAATTGGGCGGTAATGTGTCTTGTTCTTATTTTCATTGGCTTTTAAAACGTTGTCATGTTTAGCTATTAGCCTTATTAATTTTGTTATTTATACATATGCGCCTTTTAAAATTTGGTAATTTAAAACATTGTCATATTAAATAGTGTGATGATTTCATTAGGTCCTTTTTAAAACTGTGATGTTTATGGTTGTGTTTAAATTAAGATATTAAACATCCTAATTATAGTGTGATGATTTCATTAGGTCCTTTTTAAAACCGTGATGTTTATTGTTGTGGTTAAATTAGGATATTAATTAAAAATATGCTGTTAATTTTTATCTTGTCCTTAAAATGTTGTCATCTTTAGATATTAGCATTTTTAATTAATGTTATTTTCATATATGTGGCTTTTAAAAATATTGGTATTTTAAACATGGTCATATTAACCCAGTGTTATTGTTATATAAGGACATTTCTAACTATGATGTTTACTGCTATGCTTAAACCTGTTGTTAATTAAAAATGTGATGTTATTTTTATAATTGGACCATAGGGAATGGTGTTGTCTTTTGGGTGGAAGGGATTCTAAATTATAATGTTACGAATAATGTAAATGGACATGGAAATCAGTATGTGCAATAGGTATGGAGATTGTAAATTTTAAAGTTAAGGTGATATGTAAAGGTAGCGTATGGTTTCATGTTGATTTGGAATTATGCCAGAGCATTGCTTGCATCATACTATAGAGTGTAGGGTGGCGTAGACAACTTACAGAAAGGAATGTTCACTGTTAGTATTGCATTATTATCGAAATTTATGATCATTGATTTGTGAGTTCCTCACGGTTAATTAAAATGTTTTTAACAGGTAAGGTCATTGTAAATCTTATGGTTGTAGCATATAAGAGGGTTGTAATTGTAATATATTGTTTTGAAGTATGTAATTGTATTGTTCATGCCACCTAAATAAATTGCATTGTTAGAGTTGATATCATTGCTATGCACGATCATTGTTTTTATTTCAGGTTATGGTAATTAGGAATGTAATGATATGGTTATCTAGTTGTATTGTTAGTGTAAACTATCGTTATTGATAAAACACATATGGTGGAATGTCCTAGATTCACGTACAATACATTACTCGGAGTTAGCGAATGAGGGTTGTGGTTCATTTAAATAATTTTGAATTTGGGGTTTCATGTCGGATGTCCTTTTGTCACGCGCCTTTCGTAAGGGACGTAATTGTTCTTCTTATTTATGTTGTACTCGATGGTAATCGGTTAGTTGCTTGGTCTGTTGTGTCAGGCAGGATGTAGACACCTCCATGTTCCTCAGAACAGTCGCCAACCCTGAGACCTTAAATGGTTAAAATCGATGGGAACCTGGGCTTGAGCGTTGCTTATGTGTTTTGGAGGTCCTAACCATTGCAGGGTAGGATGGCGGGTAGTCATTTCTTCTTATCGCCATGGGATCGTCGTTATGCATGCGGTTACTTTTCACGCATCATTGTTGTCTTTTTATGTTCATCATGGTTGTGTCTTGTTGGTCGTCGAGTGGCGACGTAGAGTCTAGAGTGTCGGTTACTTCTACACGCGCGCACACACCTTAACACAAAAAAAATTTGCACCTGTTATCAGAGTTGTGGTCGTAATGAGGAGGGTCGTTACATCTCCAAGTGACCATCAATATTATACAAGATATGAAAAACATAAATAATGAACATCAGTCACACATACAATATACTCAGAGACAATTTTTCGTGAGGAAACCCATAAAGAGAAAAAACCTTTTCTTCTTCGAATGATAGGCAACCTTTTAAGTTCTGTACATCATCTATCTTTGAACACTAAATCAATGTGAGGATACTACCTCTATTTTACAAGCTCCAACTTGTTGAGAGCACCGAATCTCTGGTTTCTCTAGCACCCACTAGAAGGAAGCATCAACTCCCCGAGTGTTCCAACACCAAATGGACTTATACAAGCACGAACTTGCATACGTAAAACTCTGTGTTTTCCCTAACACCACCCCGCCACCTTGTTTTCTAGCAACAACTAGATGAAAGCTACAACTTCCATTATTCAAGCACCAAATTGAATAACATAGGACTATAGTCCTCCCTAGAACCTCCCCGAATATAAATAAATAATTGATTAACCAACAATACAGATATATCAATTCTTACCACTCCTTCTCTGTTCTGTAATTCTTCTTTGCTTCACTATTCTTCTATTATGTTCATACTTGGCTTGACTTGCTGTCTCTTTCTATCTAATCTTTTTCTATTCCTCTCATGCTCTTTGGTATGTGTACATTCTGCCCTATTCACCATTTCTATTATGTTCAACTTCTATTTCTCATCTATGAGTTTGATCTTACACTATGCATACTGTGATTTTATTTTCTCCCCATTCAACTCATTTTTTAGTGAGAACAACCAACCTCACACCGTCATATAATTTCCCTTTTATGCTATACTCCATATTTAGTTACACCACGATTCTCCAAGGAAACACATCAACAACTGAATCGTCAAACATCCAAGAACTATGGTTCAGTTCTGCTAACTGAATCGTAACTGAACAATTAACTGTGAGGTGAAACAGTAGCCCTTCGATCAAATTCCCAATTAACCAACACCATTGGATAACATCCACAGGGTCTTGCGTTTATCCCATATGACCACTAGCTGTGATTGAATGCTAAAAATAAATTGATTTCGCGATTTCGCATATCGCGATCTCCTGCTGTGAGTTGCTTCCAAACTCCCGAAATGCAAAACTCTAAAATGGAGCTTAGCAACGCTAGATCCTTCACTTCTCTTCCTTTGATGTGACCATAAGTTATGACCAGGGGCCAAGCATGAGGGTGTTTCGTGATTTTTCATATTGCAACCTCCTGCTGTGAGTTGCTTCCAAACTCCTGAAACGCGAAACTCCGAAATGTTTCATATCAGATAAACGAATGAGATCTCTCCCTCTGATCGATGATTGTGATCAATATTGTGGAATCTGACTTCATATTAGATCAATGGACTAGATCCTTGGTGATCCGACGGTCCAGATCATTTCTCAACTTCACATATCGTGAGTTCCTGTGTCATATTCCTTTGACTCCTCCAATGTGCAAGTTAGCGAAATTCCAATTGCTCACCACGTGTCCTTTGGCCCCAATGACTAGGATTGTTTCACAACTTTGCGTATTGCGAGTTTCCACACCACGCTCCTTTCCCCCTGTGAGTCAGTGAAATGATGGTCTCTCGCCATGCGTCCCTCCAAATGGACGACTCTGATGATGTCAGGATAGCCAATGGCTGTGATCTTTTCGTGACCTTGCACCTTGTGAAGTTAGAGGATAGTACTCAACCTTATCCTCTTCACATTTATACATGATATGATGGTTGTTGGTCCTCGAAGCTCAGATCTTATGTCTGATAATTGTTCTCCTTTTATGCAGGCTCCTCCTTTCTGAATTCAGATCTGATGACCATCGGGAATTCAGGATGGGTGATCCAATGATCAATTTTGCTCCTCCTCCTGAGCTTACACTTCTATTCTTTCCATGCCATTATCGTTGCACTATTGTTCTTGCTATAATTGGTAAAAAAGTATACACTCGTCGTGTTGAACTTTCCATCAATGAAAAACAAGCATACTCTGCCTTGTGTTTGTAAATATGCCAACAATCTCCCCCTTTGGCATTGATGGCTACCTTAAAGAACCTGACGAACTGCACTATTCTTCCTTGACATCCAACCATACCACTGTAGCATCCTTACCATTACCACACTTTTTCTCCCCCTTTGACATCAATGTCAAAGAAGAAACACACTGCCCCTGAGCTTTTGCAGTACATCTCGAAGGTATCAGATATGTGACAAGAACATACTCCCCTTGACAAGGTGAATAGATTAGATGAAAGAATATATAACCCCCAACTTCTGACGAAGATATCCAAAAGGTGTTGCTTCTAATGGTTTAGTAAAGATGTCAACTATCTGTTCTGTGGAAGGAATATAATTCAGCTGAACAACTCTGTTTGTAACCTGCTCTCTGAGAAAATGATATTTGATTAGTATATGCTTAGTATTGGAATGAAGAACATGATTCTTGGAGTCACTAATGGAACTATTGTTATCACAGTGAAGTGGGATGGGATCAATATAAGTTACCTTCAAATCTATAAGATTTTGTATCATCCATAAAATCTGAGTGCAACAAGTAGCAACAACAATGTATTCTACCTCTGTAGTTGATAATGAAATAGATCCCTACTTCTTACTAATCCATGCTACTAACGAGTCACCCAAGAAGAATGCACCTCCACTGGTGCTCTTTCTCTCATCCACACAATTTTCCCAATCAACATCTGGATAAGTAGTTAACTGAAAATTATGATTTCTAGGATACCACAGACCATAAGTCATTGTGCCCTTCAATTATTGGAATATCCTTGTTACAACTACTAAATGACTTTGTTTAGGAGCAGACTGATAATGACCTACCATTCCAATAGCTTGCATTATATCAGGATGAGATGATGTGATGTACATAAGACTGCCTATCATTGAGTGATATGTCCTTTGATCAACATCCAGTGAAATATCACCTTTACTGAGCTTGCAACCAACCACCATAGGTGTACTAACAAGAGAAGAGTCTTCCATCCGAAATTTCCTCAACATGTCTTTCAAATATTTTTCTTGAGAGACAAATATTCCTGCAGAACTCTGATTTACTTGTAAGCTAAGAAAATATGACAATTATCCTATCATGGACATCTCAAACTCTGTTTGCATAGACTTAGCAAACCACTGGACAGAAGAAGCATTAGTACATCCAAAAATAATGTCATCTACATAAACTAAAACAACTAGTAAATCATCACCTTGAGACTTAATGTATAGATTGTTGTCAACAATACCTTTCTTGAACCCTTTGTCTTGTAAGAATTTGTCCAGTCTATAATACCAAGCTCATGGTGCTTGTTTCAACCCATACAAATCCTTCTTCAACTTGCAGACATAATCATGATTATCTGTTAGTGAGAATCCTTCAGGTTGCTCCATATATACTTCTTCTTCTAGATCTCCATTAAGAAAAGATGACTCAACATCCATCTGATATACTTTAAAGTTCTTATGACATGAGTATGCAAGAAACATTCCGATGGCTTCCAATCTTTCCATTGGTGCAAAGGTTTCATCAAAATCTTGTCCTTCAACTTGTGCATACCCTTTACAGACCAATCTGGCTTTATTCCTAACAACTTGTCCTTTTTCATTCATTTTATTCTTGAATACCAATTTGGAGCCTATTACATTCTTATCTTCATAGGAACAACATCCCAAGTATTGTTCTTCTCAATCTGATCAAGCTCTTCATTCATAGCTCTAATCTAATCATCATGCTTGCTGGAGTCATCAAAATTTTTAGGTTCAATCATAGATAGAAAAGAAACTTAAGATTGTTCCGAGTCTTTAATCAATTTCCTTCTTGTCTAAACTCCTTTATTTATATCACCAATTATCTGATTTTCAGGATGATTCTTTCTAACTATTCTGAGAGGTGATTTTGTTTCTTTCTGCTGATCTATGTCAGCCTGAGTATTTTTGTCTTCATCTGATTCAGACTCTTGTCTTTCTGATCCTTGGACTTGTTCATCTTCAACTTCAACTATATCTTTTGTTCTTGGTTCAACACTACTTACATTTCATACTGGGATTTCTTCATCAACTTTTATGTCGATATAATCAACCAATTTATGCAGCCTCTTATTATAACATTTGTATCCTTTACTATTTGTAGCATAACCTAAGAAGATACCTTCATCAGCCCTATCATCATATTTGCCAATATTTTCATCATTATTCTTGATATAACATTTAATCCCAAAGACTTTAAAATGCTTGATTGAAGCAGGTCTTCCAAACCATCGTTCATAAGGAGTCTTGTCACTGTGTGGTCTGAGATGAGATTTTTTAAGGATATGAACAATTGTATGAATTTCTTCCACCCAATATGTCTGAGCCATATTCCTTTCATTCATCAGTGATCTTGCCATCTGCTGAACTGATCTATTTTGCCTCTCAACTACTCCATTTTGTTGTGGAGTCCTTGGAATAGTGTACTCTCATTTGATTCCATGTTTATCACAGAACTCTTTGAAGTTCCATGAACTAAACTCTCCTCTTCTATCAGAGCTTACTGCCTTCAATATTTTTCCTGGTTGATTCTCAGTCAGAGCCTTAAACACTTTGAATTCTTCAAATGCTTCAGATTTTTACTTCAAAAAGGCAACCCATGTTAGTCTAGAATAATCATCAATAATCAACATGAAATAGTTTTCTTTTCCTGTACCTTCCTTCCTAGATGGTCCAAATAAATCCATATGTACTAACTGAAGAGGTTTTTCTGTAGAAGGAAAGTTCTTAGTTTTAAACTGTGTTTGAGTAAGCTTTCCTATTTGGCAAGGTTTACAAACAAACTTATATGGCTTTGATATATTTGGAAGAGCTTTTACTGCCCCGCTGGTTCTAAGCTTGATTATATGATCAAAATTTAGGTGTCCAAGTCTCCTATGCCATAGCCAACTTTCATCATACTTGCTTAAGTGGCATTCTTATTTTTCTTCTTTTAACACATAGACATTGTTTTCTGTTCTTATCCCTTTTGCAACCAACTGTCCTAAATTTACGGACTTTATTTTACAATCTTTAGAAGTAAAAAACACTTCACATCCTTTGTCACAAACTTGACTGACACTTAGTAGATTATGTTTCAGACCGTCTACAAACAACACATCTTGTTCTTTTCCTTTTCCATTACTCAGTCTTACTATTCCTTTACCTTTTATTTTTCCTAGTGCATCATTTCCAAAAGTTACATTCCCTGATTTTCTTTCACTTAGAGTTAGAAACTTACTTTTGTCTCCAGTCATATGTTTGGAACATCCACTTTCAATATACTAGGGATTCTTTTGACTTTAGGCTGATAACACTAGTCCACAATTGTCATCTTCTTTCTTCTTCCAAACCTTGAAATTTTCAGCAGTGGGATTCAAATCTGGCTTATAATTCCTTAAGCGACAATCTGTAACTTTATGTCCATAATTATGGTAGGTGTAACATTTTGGTTCACTGAATAATAGATCATAATGATTGTTATGCTCATAACTGTTGTTATGCTTAACCTGCGTCTTTTTCCCATCCATCACATGATTTGTAGTTTGTGGTTGTTTGTTACTTGGTTGTCTCAATATTTGTTGTGGCATATAATTACTCCTTGAGTATATTTATTTTTCATATCTAAATCTTAAAGAACAATTTACAGCTTTGTGACCAAAGTTAGAACAAAAAAAACAATATCCATAGAAAAATCCTTTGTACCTGGAAAATGGTTGTCTTCTTTGAATGAGTCAATTTCTTCCATGCTGATGATTTGTTTGACCAGAGGATGTGTTTGTGTTATTTCTTTGATCTACAGATTCGGTTCTGGTACTTTTCCTTTCATTCCTTCTTGGCGACTAATTATCTTTCTCTGTTTTTGCAGAGTGGTTATTGTCAACAATTGTAGATTTGACAAAC
Organism: Picea mariana; assembly: GCA_032191745.1. Classification (NCBI taxonomy): domain Eukaryota; kingdom Viridiplantae; phylum Streptophyta; class Pinopsida; order Pinales; family Pinaceae; genus Picea; species Picea mariana. Next base: position 111,175 of record JASDQU010106504.1, on the reverse strand, counting down.
TTGATGGATTGTATGTTACTTGGTTGATCACTACTTGATACTTCTTCATAACCCAATCCATATTTCAACTTTGGATTCCTTTGCTGATTTAGAATGGAGGTTAATCCTTTTGAGGCTTTAATACTTGACATATTTTGGTGATACAATGCCTTAAACCTCTCCATCTCTTTTCTAGTTTTTACTATTTCTTCTTCCAAGGCTTCACATCTCACTTTCTTCTCTGATAATTGTTGTTTTAGAATGTCCTCTATTTTCTTTTCCTCTTCTAACTCCACTTTTAGCAAGGAAAAGTCTTCATCAGGTTTTTTACTATTCATTTTAAACTGCATCAACAACTATTTTTGTTTTCTCTTCTTAAGTCTGATTCTATCAATTTCTTCCAAGGCATTGATTAATTCACCTTCGATGTCCACCATAGATTCTTCATCATCCATGTCACCTCTTGTGTGTTCATCATCAAGATATCCCATAGCCATAAGCATAAAATCATTCACTTTGTCTTCGCAGGATGAATCACTATCTATGTCTTCTGAGGAGTCGTCATTGTTTGCACACAAACTTTTATTTTTACCATATTTCTTATATTTGTATTTCTTTTCATCATCAGAGTTCTGGTCCCTTTTCTTGTGAGGACACTTATATGCAAAATGACCTATCTTACCACAGTTAAAACATTTGAAGGGCAACTTGCCTTGATATTTTCCTGATCCTTTCTTTAACCTTCTCACAAATTTTGCCTCAATATCATCTAATTCTGAATTAGTATTCTTGTTTGCTTTAAAATATGCTTCTCTAGTGATGGATTTATCTTTACCAATTCTCATTTCATATGTAGTTATAGTTCCTAGTTGTTGATCTATAGACATAGTTTTAAGATTATTTAATTCTTCTATTGCATAAATTTTTGGATTAAATCTATCAAGAAGAGATCTTAAAATATTCTGAACTAAAAATACATCCTCAATCTTCTCACCAAGACCCTTCACGACATTCAAAAGATCTTCAACTCTTAAAAAATACTTACTAATTGTTTCATCCTCATTCATCTTTAGTTGTTCAAATTTCAATCTATATGTTTGAAGTTTGGCATCTTTTACTTTCTCATTTCCTTCATAACTGCTAATAAGTTTATCCCACATTTCTTTGGTAGATTCAAGATGCATCACCTTTACAAACTCAACTTCAACAATTCCATTCAAGATAGCATTCATTTCCTTTGCATTGAAACTAAATTCCAACTTATCATATATAGAAGCTAGCACAACAGGGTTTATATAACCAGTTTCTACTACATCCCAAACATAAACACCTAAGGCCATTATGTATGTTCTCATTCTAACTTTCAAGAATGCAAAATTTGTTCCATAAAATAGAGGAGGTTTATTGGCTGAAGTCCCTTCATGACTTGTCATGTTTAATCTTACAGATCTAACTTTAAATAAAAGGAACCTGGTTTGATACCAATTGTTGAAATTACTAAGACAACTGAGAGGGGGGGTGAATCAATTGTTACTGTGCTTAAACAATATTATGTCTATTAAAACATTTTTTCAATATTCTCCAAGTGACCATCAATATTATACAAGATATGAACACCATAAATAATGAACATCAGTCACACATAAGATATACTCAGAGACAATTATTCACAAAGAAACCCATAAAGGGAGAAAACCTCTTCTTCCTCGAATGATAGGCGGTCTTTTAAGTTTTGTACATCATCTATCTTTGAGCACCAACTCAATGTCAGGCTACTACCTTTGTTTTACAAGATCCAACTTGTTGAGAGCACCAAATTGCTGGTTTCTCTAACACCCACTAGAAGGAAGCATCAACTCCCTGAGTGTTCCAACACCAACTGGACTTATACAAGCACCAACTTGCATACAGAAAACTCTGCGTTTTCCCTAGCACCACCCTACCACCTTGTTTTATAGCCACAGCTAGATGAAATCTAAAACTTCCATTATTCAAGCACCAAATTGAATAACAGAGGACTACATTCCTCCCTAGCACCTCCCTACCTCCCTGAATATAAATAAATAACTGATTAACCAACAATACAGATATATCAATTCTTACCACTCCTTCTCTGTTCTGCAATTCTTCTTTTCTTCGCTATTCTTCTGTTCTATTCGTACTTGGCTTGAATTTCTGTCTCTTTCTATCTGATCTTTCTCTGTTCCTCTCATGCTCTTTGGTATGTGTACATTCTGCCCTCTTCACCATTTTTGTTATGTTCAACTTTTGTTTCTCATCTTTGAGTTTGATCTCACACTATGCATACTGTTATTTTTTTTTCTCCCGGTTCAACTCATTTTTCAGTGAGAACAACCAACCTCACACCGTCATAGAATTTCCCTTTTATGCTATACTCTAGATTCAGTTACACCATGATTCTCCAAGGAAACACATCAACAAATGAATCGTCAAAAGTCCAAGAACTATGATTTAGTTATGCTAACTAAATCATAATTGAACAATTAGCCGTGAGGTGAAACAATAGCCCTTCAATCAAATTCCCAATTAACCAGCACTGTTGGATTACATCCGTAGGGTCTCGCATTTATCCCATATGACCACTGGCTGTGACCGAATTCTAAACCTAAAGTGATTTCGCGATTTCGCATTTCGTGACCTTCTGCTGTGAGTTGCTTCCAAACTCCCGAAACATGAAACTATGAAATGGATCTTAGCAGTGCTAGCACCTTCACTTCTCTTCCACTAATGTGACCACAAATTATGACCAGGGGCCAAGCACAAGGGTGTTTCACGATTTCGCATATCACAAGCTCCTGCTGTGAGTTGCTTCCAAACTCCCGAAACACGAAACTCTGAAATGTTTCATATTAGATCAATGACCAAGATCTCTCCTTCTGATCGACGATTGYGATCAATATTGTGGACTTTGAATTCACATCAGATCAACGGATCATATCCTTGGTGATCCAATGGTCCAGATAATTTTTCAACTTCACATATCGCGAGTTCCCATGTCATATTCCTTTGACTCCTCCAATGTGCAAGTCAGTGAAATTCCAATTGCTCGCCAYGTGTCCTCTGGCCCCAACGGTCAGGATTGTTTCATGACTTCATGTATCATGAGTTTCCACACCACACTCCTTTCCCTCCAGTGAGTCAGCGAAATGCTAGTCTCTCACCATGCGTCCTTCCAAATGGAYGGATCTGATGATGTCAGGATAGCCAATGGCTGTGATATTTTTGTGACCTCGCACCTCACGAAGTTARAGGATAGTATTCAGCCTTATCCTCTTCGCAGTTATACAGGATCCGACAGTTGTTGGTCCTCGATGCACAGATCCAACATCTGATATTTGTTCTCCTCTTCTGCGTGCTCCTCCTGTCTAAATTCAAATCTGATGGCCATCGGGAATTCGGGATGGGTTATCCAACGATAACTGTTGCTCCTCCTCCTGAGCTTACACTTCTATTCTTTCCATGCCATTATCGCTGCACTACTGATGTTTCTATGATTGGTAAACAAGTATACACTCGTTGTGTTGAACTTGCCATCAATGACAAACAAGCATACTCTGCCTTCTGTTTATAAAAATGCCAATAGCCTCTAATAGGGTGATGGACAATTGGTCAATACATTTGATGTGCTAGCATCTTTGGGGATTTCTCATTTCAAATCCATGTTCAAGGCACAAGTAAGATCCTCTATCGCTGAAATTGTGAAAGTAGCCAGGCTCTTCCCTCGTTTCGTGGAGGATGAGGAAATGGAGTCCCTGATGTAGGAAGTAACAGAAAAGGAATTGTTGACTGTCATGAACGCCTTTCCAAAAGGGAAGATTCCTGGTCTGGATGGTTGGCCAATTGAATTCTATTTGGGCTTCTATGATGTATTGGGCAAAGATATTATGAAGGTAGTGTAGGAATCCAGGAAAAGAGGACATATACATGAGCCTCTTAATGCCACCTTCATTGCACTAATTCCTAAGTCAGACAACCCATCTTCCTTTGATGATTTTCGACCGATCTCTCTATGAAATTGTATCTACAAGATCATCTCCAAAGTTATTAGAAGAAGACTAAAAAAAATTCTCTCCAGGCACATCTCAGATGAACAGTTTGGATTCCTGAAAGGAAGGCAGATTCATGAAGCCATTCGAGTTGCACAGGAAGGTCTACACAGTATAAAAACTAAGAAACTCAAAGGAGAAATTATCAATATTGATCTCTCAAAGGCCTTCGACTGGGTGAAATGGCTCTATATTCGAATGCTGCTAATACATCTCAGTTTTGGAGTTGCCTTCACAAATTGGAATTTGGCCTGTTTAACTTCAGCGTCATTTTCCATTCTGATCAATGGCTCATCCACCTCCTTCTTCAAAACCAAAAGGGGAGTTAGACAGGAATGTCCACTGTCCCCACTTGTTTTTCTACTTCTTGCAGAGTGCCTTAGTCATTTCTTGATCGAGGCAAAGTGAGCYAGATCATTCAGAGGCATTAAAATATCCCCGGGTATGTACATCTTACATCTACTATTCGTGGATGATATACTAATTTTATGCAATGGGTCTAGACAAGATATTGAAAAATTATGGAAGGGACTTATTCTCCTCAAGYTAGCAATAGGCATGGAAATCAACAACCAGAAATCCAGTATCACACTATCTCACATGTCGGAGGTTGAGTCTTCACACATTTCCATTAAGCTCCCCTTCCGGGTCCTTGAATTAGATGTGGGCCTGAAGTATCTAGGTTTTCAATTAAAACCAAACGACTATCGGAAGACTGATTGGAGGTGGATTCTTATAAAACTGTAAAAAAGACTTAAATGTCGGAGTCATTGTTGGCTCTCTAGGGTTGGTCAACTTGTACTAGTTAAGGCAGTCCTTGAGGCTATTTCAGTTTATTGGATGTCTCTAGCCTAGATCCTAAAAGGAATTTTGGAGAAGATGTAGAATCTTTGTTTCTTGTATTTGTGGCAGGGTCACAAGGACAAAAAAGTGATACCTTGGGTTCGGTGGGATCGTATTGCTACTCCAAAGGCTTTGGGAGGCTGGGGCTTAAAAAATATTTTTCTCTTTTCCAAAGCTCTCACTACAAAGTGCTCTTGGTGACTGATAAAGACTACAAGTTTCTGGACATAGGTGGTACTACAAAAATATATTGTTCCTCTCTCTATTATTGATTGGATTCAGACTACAAATAAAACATTGGCTGGGGGATCTATAATATGGAATGTGTTGATTAAGGCCTTCGATCCAGAGGGGCATGGCTTGGCATGGAGAGTGGGTTTAGGATGCCTAGTTCACATCGGTTTAGAACTGTGTCCTGGGAGTCAATAGAGAAATTTTTTGCCCGATGGGATTCAGATGAAACTTGTGCTTGGGGGTATCCTTCACCTAGCTCATGTGGGTGATCCATTACAAAAAAATATTTGGCACCAGGGATGGATTCCAGGGCAAAAAATAGGCCTAATAGAGGAGGAAATAACTCACTGGAACCATTACACTCAAGCGCTTCGAGAGGCCTCCATTCACTTGGTGGATAGAGATGATGAATTTTTATGGGATGGATTCGGAGATGGAGAATATAGTCCATGTTCTGGGTACATAAAATTAAGTGTGGACCAACATTCCCTAGAACCCCTTTGGTGGTGGAAGAAAATATGGAAACAATTTTGCCCGACCAAGGTGAAATTGTTGGTTTGGTCGATTCTAACAAACAAACTGCCTACCTGGGACAATCTACAATGACTTCTTTTCTCCAGTTCGAGCCGATGTGCTCTTTGTAAATATCATATTGAAATGGTGGATCACCTTTTTTTACACTGCAATTTTGTCAAGGAATCTTGGGATATTTCCAAGGGATTACTGCCAGACCTCTGGAACTGGCAGGGGCTCACCTTTGATTCAGCCCTTAAGAATTGGTTGAGGGGTCGGGGACCTGTAGACTATCGGGCCTTCCTTTTCATCATGTCTTGGGGGATCTAGATCACTTGAAATTGCCTAATCTTTCAAGAGGTGAAATTTGTGACAAAAAAAGTCACAACTAGGTGCATTGGACTCTTCAATTCTTATTCAGGGATGGGGGGAAATGCTGGGACTCATCCCAGGGATGTGCGAGAGGCAGCCCCAGATTGTAGTATCCCTTGGGGTTTTTTTGATGGTGCCTCTTTGTCGGATCATAGAAATTGCGGTAGGGGAGGCTGTCTTCATCTCACTTCCTCACATTTCTTTACCCTCAAAGCGGGATTGGGGTGAGGCACAAACAACTACTCTGAACTATTGGCACTAAAAATTCTCTTGTTATTTGTTGTAGAACATGGATGTAGAACTTTACAAGTATTTGGATATTCTTTAGTTGTCATCAATTGGACCAATGGGACACACAGATGTCAAGTTTCACATTTTCTTCCTTTGCTTGAGGATGTAATTCATATTAAAAGTCAGTTTGATTCTATCTCTTTTTCTCATATATACAGGGAAAGGAACCAACTGGAGGACATGCTTTCCAAAGAAGTCACGCAGCTAGATTTTGGCCAATGGTATGTTTTAGAAATAATAGCGAAAGGATATTGAGTATACTATCACAGACCCTTTCAGGAAAGATAGATAAATTAAAGATGCTAGCCTACTTTGATGGTGAAGAATACTATATTTTTTTGACTCATTCAAAGATCTTGAAGTAATCTTGACAGAATGTAAAAAAGGTAAAGGCTTTGATATAGAGGCCATTACAGATGGACACCACTCCTCTTTTATTTTTGGGATCTATTAACAATTGTGGGCACATGACTCGCTGATGAATGTAATGGGTTTTTTTTTGGGGGGGGACCGAATCCTATTCATGGATAATATGCTTCTAGCTAAATTAAAAAAAAGATGGAACATATAAGTATATATAATTTTGTTATGATATAATGAAATTATGAATTTTTCCGAGCAAAAAAAAAGTCCATAGAAATCTCAGTCCATAGAGACAATGAAATGGTTAAGGGGTGTAGTTCACCTAGAGGTTTCATTGTCTCTCCCTTGTGTCATTGGAAAATGTCACACTCTACCATAAAGGTTAGAACGCCCTTCTTTATGATTTCCCAAAAAAATGACCATTTGATCCTTTCATATGTTTTATGAAACCCAAAATGACCTATCATGGGAGAGGAATGTAGTTTAGATAATACCCTTGATTTAAATGTTGTTTTATTTTTCAAATAAATACACCCTTTATTTGGAAACTCTTCATTTTTCCAAGTGTAGCCCTGATATGCATGGGGTTCCATTTGAAGTTGTTGAATCAGGCCACTGATCTTGGGATGTGTTAAGCATTCTTTGTAGACAACATTCAACTAATCTACTATTGTAAAGGAGAGTGAAAAGAGGATCCCATCCTCTTCATAATTCCAAGGGAGAGCATATACTACCACATTCTCCTTTCCCTTCTTATAAGTTATCTCATAGTCATATCCTAACATTTTGGTGATCCATTTTTGTTGCTTAGGGGAATAAATCCTTTATTCCATGAAGTATTTTAGGTTGCAATGATTGGTTTTAATCTATAAACATTTCCCAAGTAGGTATGGACACCAAATATACATAACGTACAATATAGTCATCATCCACTTTTTATAAGTTGATTTTCCAAAGTACCTCTTATATATTTGTTTGTTGGTAAAATCCAATGGTCATCCTGCTTGCAGACTATTTATTTGATGCCTTTACTCAAAGTGTCACATTCCAAGAAAATTGTTTTTGTGAAATTGGGTAGAGTGAGTGTTGGGGTTTTAAAAATAACATTCGTCAAGTCCTGGAAGACCCATTTTGCAATGTCATTCTTCTTGGTTGTGGAGCCTAATTATCTTCCCGTTTCATAGGTCTTTGTTTTCAGTTGTGTTTATACCCCATGAAGACTTTACACCCTAGAATAATGTACATCCCTCCACGTGCGCGGGGGGGGGGCGTTGGTTCCCCCCTTGCAGGGTCTGGAGGCGAAACCCCTTAAGGAAACATTTCCTTGTATATGTATATTGTAATTTCATAGTAAATATGGACCATTCATTATAAGGTCGTAGATCTAATGATAGAAGTTATGTTAGGGTTTTTTTCCCTAGAAGGAAACCCTCTTTTATGAGGGAAATGTATTGCGGCTATGAATTATTGCAAATATTGTATTCTGAGAGAGGAGACTGTGAGAGAAAGAAGAGGAAGTTACAACATGTGTGTTGTAGGTTGTATCCCTTCATTTTATGGATAATAGTAAAGGAAGGACCTGAAAATTTCTCTGGTGGACATAGGCCACACTAGGTGAACCACGTATATATGTGTCTCTATTGTATTGTGTATCTTCTATGTTTTATTTCCACATTTGCTTTATTTTATTGTTCTACAATTCTGTTTTTCTAATAATTCCAATTGAAATCATTTATTCTGAGCAAGGTTATGAGGGGAGATGAAATGTTACCATAGTTTCTTAAGAAATTTTTGTAATAACTAGGGAGACCATGGAAACCTCTTAAAATTTTACTAAGTTTTGGGTTGATACCATTCCTTTTGTTAGGGTCCTATAATCATAGGTGATTTGATTCTTCAACTATCTATTTGACATTTCTCTCGTGATGAAGACATTTGGCTTGCTGGGCTCAGTTGATTTCGCTTTTCTCTCCATCCATTTTACCTGATCCTTCATTACCCTGCTGCACCCTTCATTCCCTCACCCTCCATTTCTTCACCCCTCTGCCAATTTTGTCCCTGCATGAATAAACAAGCTTAGGCTAAAAAACAACAGGTCAATAGTGAATGGTTAGTGACATTGTTAATATTAATTAGCTTAGTAGAGTTAATTTATATAGGTTATTAGTAATATTAAGTGTAGTTAGATTAGTAAAACTAGGTTAGGGTTGTTAATAATAAATTAATTACTAATTAATTAACAACTACGTTTGTAACTAATAAACAATAATTAAACTAAAAAAACAAAACCATTTAAAAATTAAAACAAATAAAAATACATATAAACTAAAATATAAAACAAAATATAATATAAAACATAATAAAAAATACATAAAACATAATAAAACAAAACAATATTAAAAATAAAACAATCAAAATAAAATACAATAAAAAAAATAAAACGTTAAAAAAATTAAAAATAAAATACAATAAAACAAAATAAAACTTAAAATAAAAACAAATAAAAAAGAAACAAAAAAGCAATTAAATAAAAACTAAAACAAATTTAATCCTAAGTCTAAAACCCTTTTCCCCATATTCCGGACCCCCCTCCCCCTTACGTTAGTCAACCAAGAGGGGGGTCCGAAAAGTGAAACCATCCTGGACACTTGTCACCACCATGTGATTTTGAACCCCCCTCTTATACCACTTACCACCCTAGGGGGGTCCGAAATCCACTTCCCCCCATTAAAAAACTGCTTTTTGCATAGTTTTACCACCCATCTTTAAAGAGCGTTTTCTGGCAAACTAGACAGAATTTTGAAAAATCAAGAGAGGTTTTTCTCCAAAATGGGTTGAAATTCAATAACCTCTCTCAGGTTTTGCATAGGTATCAGGAATTGGGAGAATAAAATCCATCTCTGAGCACTCTTTTTCAGGCTTCCATTTTTCCTGTTTTTGTCATGTTCTTGCGGTAGATTTTTTGGAAATCTGGAGATGAATTTGGAAAAACCTAGAGAGGTTTTTACTCAGGATGAGATCATATACAATAACCTCTTTAAAATTTTTCATATATGTCATATTTTGGGTGATACAAGCGTATAAGTTGACCCATATTTTCAGCAGTCCGACCCTTTTTTCATGGCAGACAGTTCAGGACTTTGAGGGATTTGTTTCTGTTTTTGGCCAGGTTGTTGAATTCGACCTCCTGATCCTAGGGAATAATTTTTTCTATATATTTTTATAATTTAAATGTGAAGGGGGTTGGTCAGATTAGAGAAGAAACACTTTTGTGCATTGTAATTGTTTCCAAGTGAATGAATGGAATAACAGGTGATTCGCAAAGATTTTTGTGTCAGAATTTTGGTGGTTTTTTGCTCCTTTGATTTATAAGTTATCTTATGTGTTTAAATTCCTTTAATATGTATCTTATTGCTTGGAAAAACCAGATGCTTGATCCAGAATTCATCTTAATGGTTCTCTGTTTCAGTTTTTCCAAGTTATCAATGTTTTCATCTTAAAGCATTACTTTAGAATTCATCCTTGGTTTGATGCTCTAATGTGTTTGTATTTCACCCTTTCTACATTCACCTCCTGAAAAAATATGATCTGAATCCTCCACCAAAGTTTCCTACCTTACCCCTGTAAAAAAATCCTCTATTTTCCCATCATCTCATTGGACAAAAAATTGATTTGACATGACTCCATGGCCAATATATCTGTCTCTTTTCTCATCAACAAACCTTTAAAAAATCAACTTTGTTGAGATTATTACCTAGCCTAATATCTTATTTTTGAGTAATCTAAGTGAGACAACCCTCTCCAAGGCCATAAGGGATAGATTTTGACCTGTAAGTGTTTTGTGTTTACCTCTGCGATTCTCCCCTCATCCTGGAGAAATTACAGAGTGCTAACATAGTGGCGACCATACTGGGGAAATGTTCCTCAGAAAATCATATCAAGTTCCAGATCTAATTACTGATGGTGGACAGTGATCTGACACAAGAAGGCTGAATCATCCACCTGGCGACTCCAATCAACTCCAATCAGTTTCAAAGACTCCACTGGAGGAAGAACCTGAAATAATGGCAAGACAATCTAAAAAGATTAGGTATGCAAGTTGGAATTTTATCCAAGACGTAATTGGTTTTATTTTTAATTATTTTTTCCCTTTTTGTGAACCTTGCCAAGACCATATTTCTGAAACTCATGTTGATCAAATTCAACCCGAGGAGCCTCAAGAGATCAAGCCTAGTTTTACAACCCCTATACATACTCCTACACCTGTAAATATTCCAGATAGATACAAACCTCTTATCTTACCCCCTGTACTCCATGATTTCCTTATCAATTACTACAAATACCTTCCCAGGTTTGATGGAGAATATGGTAACATCACTGTTGAGAAACACATTCATGGTTTTGAGAATTTTATTGATCTGTTTGAGGTGGAAGAAGATGATGTCTGCATGATACTTTTTTCTCTATCTTTGCAAGATAGAGCTAAGGAATGGTTCAAAAGTTTGTCAGCTGCAAGCATATCCAATTTTCATCAATTTGTAGAAGTCTTCCTTGGTAAATGGGAGATCAAGAGAAATATTTTTCTCATTTTAGAAGAATAGGATCATTTGAAAAGACAACCAGGAGAGACAATGAAACACTTTTAAGTCAGATTCAATCAAGTTTACAATTCCATGCATGCTGATATAAGACCACCTCCTGGTTTAGCTCTCTTACACTACCCATATGCCCATAGATGGAATTTCAATTGAGAGAAAGGGACACTACAACACTAAAGGAAATAAAGGATAGTGCAATTAATGTAGAAGCTAATTTACTGATCAAAAGGTTAAAGATCAAGGTAGAAGAAAGGAAGAAAATAACAAAGGAGCAGCTGAAATATTTAGAAGCTAAATTGGACATTCTAGCCAACACAATGAAAGAAATGATGCAAAAAGTCATCATGGGAAATGAACTTGCTGTTCAAGGGAATCATGTTCCGTTGGTTACAGAGAAAGAAAGGGTCACTATTCCAAAACACTTTGCAGCTCACCCTTGGTACCATGGATTGGAAAATGATTATTTCATGTATTCAATTCACAACATAGTCAAATATGAAACTCCAACTTAGCTTGTAGAAGAGCAATCAGTTGAAATGATGTGTATGTTTTATGAAATTTATTTCATGGATGATCTACCCAAGTATGATAAATATGATGAGGATTACACCAAGGTGAATTCTTCAAAACCATCAACAACATATTGTTCGAAGGAAGAAGAGCAGTTGCAACTCAAATATGACAGTCAACATGTGCATAGCAATTATGATAGCAATGTGAAAAATGCAGAAAATATCAGAGTAAGTGGAAAGGATGTACCCTTATGTTTCTCTTCATTTCAGTTTCTGAGAGAAAACTATAAGCAAGTTTTCAATAGTAGGGATGGAGAATGTTCTGATCAATTAGTTGAAGATGTCATTGATGATATGGAAGTTGTTCTAGACCCAGAATTGTAGCCCTTGAGATACATTGATTTTCAAATTCCAGATGAAATCTTAGAGTCTGAAACAGAATATGAGTTAATCCAAAATAATTTTGTACCATTAAGATTTAATTCATTTTAGTTTTTAAAGAAGAATCTTGATCATGTCCTAAATGATAAGAACATAGAAAACTATGAAGTGTCATTGGAACCAATACAACAGTCATCCCAATTCCTACATGATCCAATAACTGATGTGTTGGATGACTTGTGTTTTCCAAGTCATGTTCCATTGGCTAGCTATGAGATTAAAAGAAATTACGATATAGAATTAATTAGGCAGCTAACTTCATGGTCTTATTCAACAGGAGTCTCATTTCAAATTTCGGTAGAAAATTTGTAGCCATATCAGGAATTGTATAATGATATAAAAAACATATGTGCCATACCCAATTATGACCATAAATTTGCTGAAAGTCAAGGGATAGGTTGTGCCTTTCTTGATCCCATAACAGACTACATGGAAGATTTTTTCAACATAAATGATCAATCATGTTTTTAGAAGTGGCCATTACACTTTGCAGTTTTGATTTTATGGACAAAAGGTCAAGTTGTACTTTTCATTGTGCTGACAAGAAATAAAAAATTCCACTTGTTTCAGTAGCTACTTGTCTGGCTTCATTGGAATTTTTGTATAATTTGATTCATCATGATTTCCAATAGTGTAGGGTAGATAACAATGTGCAAATAAGCTCAACTCTTTGAGCACCCCTTTCAACAATTTTTTCAATCTCAATTTCAAATTGCAATATAGTTTCCTATTTAGCGTGCATTTCAAATTTCAGTCTTCAGTTTGATTTGGTTTCAGTTGAAAGATCAGAACATGTACATGTTGCAGAATATAGTTTTGGGATCATCCCAATAGATAAGGCATGAGTCTGCAAATTCAGAGTTCTATGGTTCTTTTCACCTCTTGAAAGAGATGCCATCCCCAAGTGGAGCCTATGTTAGGGTCCTATAATCACAGGTGATTTGATTATTCAGTTATCTATTTGGCATTTCTCTCGTGATGAAGACATCTGGCTTGTTGGGCTCATTTTCATTCACTTTTCCCTCCATCCATTTCGCCTGATCCTTCATCACTCTGCTTCACCCTTCATTCCCTCACCCTCCATTTCTTCACCGCTCCGCCAATTTTGTCCCTGCATGAGTAAACAAGCTTAGGATAAAAAACAATAGGTTAATAATGAATGGTTAGTGGCATTATTAATATTAATTATCTTAGTAGAGTTAATTTATATAGGTTAGCAGTAATATTAAGTGTAGTTAGATTAGTAAAACTAGGTTAGGGTTGTTAATAATAAATTAATTAATAATTAATTGACACCTATGTTTGTAACTAATACACAATAATTAATTAAATAATTAAACCAAAAAATAAATTAAACCATTTAAAAATTAAAACAAATAAAAATACATATAAAATAAAATATAAAACAAAATATAATATAAAACATAATAAAAAATACATAAAACATAATAAAAAAAAACACTATTAAAAATAAAACAAATAAAAACAAAATACAATAAAACAAAATAAAACGTAAATAAAACAAATAAAAACAAAATACAATAAAACAAAATAAAACTTAAAACAAAAACAAATAAAAAAAAACAAAAAACAATTAAATAAAAACTAAAACAGATTTTATGCCAAGTTTAAAACCCTTTTCCCCATATTCCGGACCCCCCTCCCCCTTACGTCAGTCAACCAAGAGGGGGGTCCAAAAAGTGAAACCATCCTGGACACTTGTCACCACCATGTGATTTCAGACCCCCCACAACCCCCCCCCCCCCCCCCCCCC
>JASDQU010106504.1:78693-96362 GCA_032191745.1 Picea mariana | reverse complement strand
CACCCCCCCCCCCCCCCCCCCTATACCACTTACCACCCTAGGGGGGTCCAGAATCCACTTTTCCCCCTTCAAAAATCACTTTTCACACAGTTTGACCACTTGTCTTCAAAGAGCTTTTCCGGGCAAACTAGAAGGAATTTTGAAAAACCGAGAGAAATTTTTCTCTGAAACGGGCTGAAATTCAATAAACTTTCTTAGTTTTTTCACAGGTATCATAAATTAGGAGAATCGAAGACATCTATGAGCACTAATTTTCAGGCTTCCATTTTTCTTGTTTTTGTCATGTTTTTGCGGTATATGTTTTGGAAATATGGAGATGAATTTGGAAAAAAAGAGAGAGGTTTTTACTCAAGATGAGATCATCTACAATAACCTCTTTCAGTTTTTGCACAACTATCATATTTTTGGCGATGCAAGCGTCTGAGTTGACCCCTATGTTTAGCAGTCCGACCCTTTTTTCATGGCAGACAATTCATAACTTTAAGGGATTTGTTTCTATTTTTGGCCAGGTTGTTGAATTTGACCTCCTGATCTCGGGGAATTTTTTTTTCTATATATTGTTATAATTAAAATGTGAAGGGGGTTGGTCAGATTAGAGAAGAAACACTTTTGTGCATTGTAATTTTTTCCAAGTGAATGAATAGAATAACATGTGATTTGCAGGGATCCTCGTGTCAGAATTTTGGTGTTTTTTTGATCCTTTGATTTGTAAATTATATTATGTGTTTAAATTACTTTAATATGTATATTCTTGCTTGGAAAAACCAGATGTTTTTATCCATAATTCATCTTAATGGTGCTCTATTTCAGTTTTTCCAAGTTATCAATGTTTTCAGCTTAAAGCATCACTTTAGAATTCATCCTTGGTTTGATGCTCTAATGTGTTTGTATTTCACCCTTTCTAGATTCACCTCTTGAAAAAATATGATCTAAATCCTCCACCAAAGCTTCCTGCCTTGCCCCTGTAAAAAAACCCTATATTTTCCCATAATCTCATTGGACAAAAAATTGATTTGACATGACTCCATGCCCAATAGATTTGTCTCTTTTCTCATTAACAAACCTTTAAAAAATCAACTTTGTTGAGCTTATTACCTAGCCTAATATCTTATTTTTTGAGTAATCTAAGTGAGAGATCTCTCTCCAAGGCTAGAAGGGCTAGATTCTGACCTAGAAGTGGTTTGTGGTTACCTTTGCGATTTCTCCCCTCAGCCTGGAGAAATTACGGAGTGCTAACACCTTCATTGCTTCAATTTTATTTAGATCTATACACACACCATCATGACTAATGATATGGCCCAAATATTCCACTTTAGAGATACTTAAGGCACATTAGATTGCTTAAGAAAGAGTTGATGATCAACAAGTAGTTGTAAGAATTCATCCACATGGGTGACATAGGCTTGTCAAGTTTTACTGTAGATCAAGAAATGCAAGGAAAAATGACGCAAAAAGGGCTTAAATATTTTATTCATGAGACTCTAGAACATGGAATGTGCATTGCAAAGGTCCAAGGGCATCATCAAGAATTTGTGTTGTCCTTCATGAGTGCAAAAAGTAGTTTTAGGAATATCCAATTCTTTCATGCAAATTTGGTGATAGCTTGAGTGGAGATTGAGTTTGGTGAAGAATTGAGAACCCTTGATTTGATGAGTTTGGTGAAGAATTGAGAACCCTTGAGTTGATCCAAAAGGTCATTAATGACTATAATGGGAAATTTATCCTTGACTATCAGATTGTGGATAACAACTCCCAAAATATTTTTCTATTTCATTTATTTGGGAAAATGGATGGAGATATGGGCATACATTAGGTGGGATGCTATCTAGTATGAGTGTAATAGAATGATCATCCTCACCTTAGGAGGGTGGTAGTCCTTGGGGAGATTCAACGACTAATTTTTGTTTGTCCAAGACCAATTGCATGTTAGAATGAATGGGACATAATGTACGTAACCATTCAACACCCAAGTCAATGTCACAACCACCCATTTAAATAGAAAACATGTGGGTTTTCAAGGAATAATCACTCATTCAAATCCTCACATTTTCAAAATGACCACCACATTTCATAGAACCTCCATTCACAATAATGATTTGGAAGTTGTTCACAACATGAATATAGTAGTGGATTTCTTGGGCTACACATTTATGAATGAAGTTATGGGTGTTATTGTTATCAATTAAGACAATGACTTTGTGATGTTTGATGTAGCCAATCAATTTGAGGGTTTGGGGAGAAGAGATACCAATCAAGGCATGTGGGGCGATATTTGGTTCAACATCCTGCGTATTAGACAAAGGAATGTATTCAACATATGGATGAAGGACCTTCAAGGGTACAACTTCAACTTAATAATTATAAATGTTCTTTGAAATGACCATATAAAGTTTTTTCTCCTTATATTTATGCACGAGGAAATATTTCTCATCACAGTTGTAGTAGGGACCTTTAAGTTGACATTTCACAATTTCAACTTGGGTTAACTTGTGGATCTTACTTAGAGGTGGAGAGTGTTGGATTACTGAGAGGGGGGGTGAATCAATAATGAGCAATTTATACCACTTTTAACCACAATTTATATTCCTTTAAATTATTCAACAATGTTCATCAGTTCATCATCCATATATTATTTCATCATAAACACTAATATCCATCAATGCATAATAAACGATAATAAACACATCCACACAATACATAGTACACCAATATTTACGTGGAAACCGAATGCAGGAGAAAACCAAAGAATTATTTTCTTATATGCCAAAGAATTACATTCAAGGAAGCACCAAATTCTAATTCTCCATCTCCAACTGGAAGGAGGATCCAACCCCCTAGTTTCTCAGGATCCAATATGAAGGAAGATCCAACTCCCTAATTCTCTGGCTCCAACCAAAAGGAGGCTACAACCACTTGGGTTCTATGGCTACAACCGAAAGGTGGCTACAACCACCTAGTTCTCAGAATCCAACATAAAGGAGGCTCCAACTCCCTTCTTTGGCTCCAACCGAAAGGATGCTACAACCCCCTTTCCTTTCCCTGTCCCGCCGCCCTGAAATATAAATTCCAAATGTAGACAACATGTCACTGTCACTGAATCAACCATTACCATTGTCACTCTATCACTGTCAACCTATACCAACAATCTGTCACAACCTGTATCGACAATTTGTACTAACAACATATCACAACCTATACCAACAACCTATATCAACCTGTACAAATAACCTGTCACCTCAATCTCATCAACCAAATCGGATCTACTCACCAATATCAATCACCAAGAAAACTCTCAACCATATGCACAATATCACCAAGATGTGCATCAACCAAGACTACTCACAAACATCAAAAATATGTACCACAATTAAGATGTTCTTCTAAAATTATACCAAGTCATATATGTCACATCATTTGTAAACCATGTGCCAACAATACTACACAAATGTCTCCAACGAGATTACCAACAAGTGCCTCTAACAATGTACCAAGCATGTACCATTCATGTATCAACAACAAATCAAACTATGCCTAATTAGGATACACCAACATCACCATACCATAAACCTCATGCATGTGCCAACTCATCAAATATATATTCCAACTTGTATCTCAACCATATACCAAAGAAATGTGTCTCAACAATATACCATATCACTCATGATATGTATCAATCATGTCATACACCATAACATTATCAACATGTAACCTTCGAAACATACATATAAAAATACATGTAACTATGTAAAAGACCTGGTGTATGTGATCACAAACCTATAGACCTTCCTCAACTTTAGCAACAAGCGAAAAAATATTCATCAAACTTTACCTTAGTCTTACGAGACTAGTTTTTGGATTAGTCAACAACCCTAAATTTCAACAAGCATAACTCCATACCTGTAATGAAAAAAGATCTGAAAATTGTAAAAAATATTATTCAATGTCTTGTCTACAATTCATCCAGGTTTCACTACTTGAAACATACCAGAAATGGATTTATAGAAAAAATCACAGACCTTGTTGAATTCTGGCTTATTCTAGAGAACAGACTTCTAGAGCATGCCACACACGAAATATGTGATATTTGGATCTGAAACTTGTACCCGACATACTACAACCTGTAATATATCCAATAGATTTTTTCTCACTGAATTTTTATCTTCTATTAAGATGTTATGAATGTTTTACCTGAAACACCTATTTAAAACTAGTTTCAGGACTAGTCAAAAGCCCTATCTTCCACATAGCGTATCTCCAAAAATACAACGACCTAGAAGCATACATTTATACCACAGGTACCTTCATATGTCTTCTCAACAACCTCCAATTTTTTATATCTAAATCATTCTATAAAAACAGTTATTGCAAAAATGGTGAGATGGCTTGTAAATAACATACCATAGAACACATCATTAAAAGACTTCATCCTCCCTTGGATTTTCATCCTTCTTTACTTCACCTTCCCTTTGAAGTTCACTCATATATCCTTGGTTACATCAGTCACTTATATATATTCAATATGCTCAATATGTTCTAATAGGAGTCTCTTGCTCTCTTATTTATACTCTCCAAGTTCCTTCCTTTAGGTGTTATCTTCTAACTGTTTTACCCAACTTCCATATTTTAGGGATAACCCACTTTCAACTACTTTACCCACTTGCAACTAATTTACCCATAATTAGTAAAATCACCACTTATTGTTGCAACTAATTTATTTTTAATTATTTTCTTACTTCAACAACTTTACCCATCATTAACTCCTAGTTGCAACCACTTTGACTAGTCAACCTTCTTGTTACAACTACTTTACCCATAATTAATTTCTTGTTGCAACCACTTTGACTGGATTTTTTTTTGTTACAACTACTTTACCCATAATTAGTTTCTTGTTATAACCACTTTGACTAGAAAACTTCTTGATGACTTTCTAGGAGCTTCTGGAATAATTGACTTCTTATTGACCTTCTAGGGGCTTCTATAATATTCTTGAGGGTCCTCCAACTTCACAATGTCATAAATCCTTAATCGTGAGGAACTACGTGGTGTTCCACATATCATTGGAAATGAAACAATGTGTACTATCCATCCATGGTAGTTTCATCTTCAAATTCACTAATCTTCATGTCCAAATTCCTCAATTACTTTTAGATTTCTTAACCACACCTCTAGGGATACTAGAACTTACTCAAGGGTTGACATCAATATACAATATCACTCTCCAAGGGTTTAAATCAATGACAACCAACTATCCAAACAATCTATCCATCAATCTAAACCAACTTTACAATAATCTCCCCCTTTGGCATTGATGGAAACACTTAGTCATGACAATACTCATGCTCATGCTCCCTGTGATCATTGCTCCTCATCAATGTTTCTATCTCTCCCCATTTGACATCAATGGAAAAGGGTATATTCCATTTTGGGATGCTCCCCCTTAGTGAACTCTCCTTGGGGCTACTCCCCTTGTCTAAACTTTCATTGGGGCTGCTCCCCCTATCTTCATACCTTTGACTACTCTCTCTCTCCCTTTGACAAAGGATTAACTCCCCCTTGTTGATATAACATTGTACCTTCTCTAATCAATTCTGGTTAAAATAATAGCTCCCCCTATGGGTGTCTCTCCCTTTTTGTATGCTACTAATCTTCCTTTTTGAATCTCTCTCTCTCTCCGATGACTTCTCTGCACTTTGTTGTGTAGATCAATATATATCTTCCCGTACCCTTTTTCTTTTGGAGTTATTGTCCCATTGGTGCTTCCTCGTGTAATAAACTGACATATATAAAAATCATTCAATATTAAGAATTCAAATATTCTTTATCATAATCATCCAACATTCTCTAAACCAATCTTTGAATCAATCTTTGAACCACTCTCTAAAACAATCTATGAATCCACGCTTTCATCCACTGTCATATGTCTATCCAAACCTGTTAATCCATTTATGTCCATATTGTCTAAGAATATGCAACTCAACTGTCCACAATGATCACTCATCAGCCACTATACTATCATGAAGTCTTCTTTGATTCAACTGATCTTCAAATGTCAACTGTGTCCATTGGTATTCTCTATATGTAAACCAAACTCTCCATATATGGAACAACTTGTGTTGAAGATATTTCTATCTGAATACAAATATAGAATTATTCCAACTGATCAATCTGTCATACTATACTTCTGCTAACTGAATAATCTGAGTATGTCTACTCAAACTCTGTAAGCTGCTCGAAGGATGGTTCTCTAATCTGTCTCAACTACTACATAGAATCCCCCTATCTAATATTCATATTACTTGGGAGTCTCCATGCCGGATGGCTCAAAAGAATACCTTCTTTTATGTGGAGTCATCTTCCTCTTCATCTGTAGAGTCACTATCTTTCTGAACTATGATTTCTCCCTTTCTTTCCGTGGACTGATCTTTCTCTATGATTCCTGAAAGTACAATATCTTGAACCTATTCCTTATTTACGTTCTCTTGTTTTCTTTCTTGCACTACTGCAAATCCCATGATCTCTGGAATCTGTTCTTTATTCACCTGTCCTTCTTTTCTTTCATTTATTTTTCAAACCTTTTTGTATCTGACATCTTCCTTTTTCTGTGTAGATTTGTGTTCATCTTGTGTTATTTCCAATCTTGTGATTTATGGGACCGAGTATTTGCTCACTTGCTTTTCCTATTTTCTTATCCATACTTTCTTATATCTGAAATCAATGTTCTCTTTAATGTAAGTATTGACCATGCTTCTACAATCATGAGCTATGTGTCCATATTTATGGCATTTGTAGCATTCAATGTTATGTGGGGCCACAAAATCATTTCTTTCTTGATCATTTTTTCCATAAGCCTTGCAATACGCAACCTTTACCCAAAGTTAATACAATAAAAATAATGACCATAAAAGAAATTTACATACCTAGGAGTGGATGATATTGTCTGTGTTGTATTCCTTCTGAAATCATGCTTTGGTTGATCATGATCTTCTCTTCTATTGACTCCTTCATTATGAGTGGAGCTTCCTGGTTGTCTAAATGTAGAAGGTCTTCTTTGATATCAATCTCTTTTGTACTATTCTTCTTAAGTCTTCTACCCTTTTGGAATATTATTCTTTAAGGGCTTATACTCTTCCTTCTTTATAGAACCTTTGATGACTTCTGTATAACTCTTCGGTTTCTCTTCACTTTTCCCTTCCGATGACCCATGACATTTCTCTTCAACTATATTTACTGATGATGTGGATGCTTCTTCAATGTTTTTTTTGATCTTGACTACTAATTCTACCCTTAACATAACAACTTCTTCTTTAAGCTTCTCTACCTCTTCTTGCTTCTTCATCATATGATTCTTCATGATTTATTCTATTCGCTTTTCTTATTCAAGTTGAATCTTTAGTGTGATTATTTCATCTTCAAGTTTTCTTTCTTGTTGACTGAACTCTGCTTCAAGCTGATTTAAATCGTTAGTTATTTCTTTGAGATGATATGTCAGTATCTTCTCCCTCTTCTCTTATTCTTCCTTTTGTTCTTCTATTTTGGCTTCCAAACAATGCTTTTGATCTTCTATATTTTCTTGAACCCTTCTGACTTTTTATAGCTAAGCTCTTAAGCTCTTGATGACCTGTTAGGCTTCTTTAAAAATTTGAGCACTTTCCTTTTGCTTCATCAATTCTTTCTTGAGTGACATACTTTCTTCTCTTTCTTTATATAGTTCATCTAAAGCACTGATCAGTTTTGATTCATGATTGTCTTCTAATTTATTTGGATTTTCTATCTCATCACTAATCTTCAAATATGGGCATTCAATTTCAAGATGTCTACGGTCTTCAAAATTAAAGAAAAAGAACTCACCTCTATTGGCTTCTGTCACTTCACACTCTTCTTCTTCTGAATATGTTTGACATGATGAGCACATTTCTTCCTCTTTAGAAAAATCTGACTATGTGATGGGAGAAAAATAGATATCATGTAGCTTATCCCAAAGTTCTTTAGCCAATGAACACTTTCCAACATTTTCTCTTACTGGATCATGTAATCGTTCCTAGATGAAATCCCTTGTTATTTTGTTATTCTTCTTCAATTCCTTCTTGGTTGCAGTCTTTGGTTTCCTTGTAGCATTGCATCATGTCACAACTAATTTGCAAATATCATATCCTCGTGCCTTCAAAAATACTTTCTTCCTTCTGCTCCATATCTCATACTCTAGACCACTCTGACCATTAAACAATTGTATTCCATTCTCATTTTATTCCATTATCTCCTTCTAGTGGTTAAATTGTCTCTTGAAGGAACCTACTCTGATACCAATTGTTGGATTATTGAGATGGGGGGTGAATCAATAATGAACAATTTATACCAATTTTAACCACAGTTTATATTCCTTTAACTTATTCAACAATGTTCATCAGTTCATCATCCATATATTATTGCATCATAAACATTAACATCCATTAGTGCATAATAAACAATAATAAACACATCCACGCAATACACAGTATACCAATATTTACGTGGAAACCTAATGTGGGAGAAAACCACAAAATATTTTTCTTATATGTCAAAGAATTACATTCAAGGAAGCACCAACTTCTAATTCTCCATCTCCAACTAGAAGGAGAATCCAACCCCCTCGTTTCTCAGGCTCCAACCTAAATGAATCTCCAATTCCCTAATTCTATGGCTCTAACTAGAAGGAGACTACAACCCCTTGGGTTCTCTAGCTACAACTGGAAGGTGGCTACAACCACCTAGTTCTCATAATCCAACCTAAAGGAAGCTCCAACTCCCTGATTCTTTGGCTCCAACCGGAAGGAGGCTACAACCCCCTTTCCTTGCCTTGTCCTTCCACCCTGAAATATAAATGCCAAATGTAGAAAACATGTCACTGTCACTAAATCAACCAATACCATTTTCACTCTATCACTGTCAACCTATACCAACAATCTGTCACAACCTTTACCAACAATTTGTACCAAAAACATATCACAACCTGTACCAACAACATATATCAATCTGTACAAATAACATGTCACCTCAATCTCATCAACCAAATCATATCTACTCACCAAGATCAATCACCAAGAAAACTCTCAACCATATGCACAGTATCACCAAGATGTGCATCAACAAAGACTACACAAAAACATCAACAAGATGTACCACAATCAAGATTTGGTTCTAAAAGTATACCAAGTCATATATGTCACATCATACATAAACCATGTGCCAATAATACTACACAAATGTCTCCAACGATATTACCAACAAGTGCCTCTAACAATGTACTAAGCATGTACTAATCATGTATCAACAAAAAATAAAACTATACCTAATCAGGATACCCCAAAATCACCATACCATACACCTCATGAATGTGCCAACTGATCAACTATATGTTCCAAAATGTATCTCAACCATATACAAAAGAAATGTGTCTCAACAATATACCATATCACTCATGATATGTCTCAATCATGTCATACACCATAACATCATCAACATGTAACCTTAAAAACATGAATATAAACATACCTATAACTATGTAATAGGCCTAGTGTATGTGATCACAAACCTGTAGACCTTCCTCAACTTCAACAACAAGAGAATAACATCTTCATCAAACTTTACCTTAGTCTCATGGGACTAGTTTTTGGATTAGTCAACAACCCTAAATTTCAACAAGAATAACTATGTACTTGTAATGAAAAAATGTCTAAAAATTGTACACAAAATTATTCATTGTCTTTTCTACAATTACTACAAGTTTCACTTCTTGAAAAATCCCAAAAATGGATTTATAGCAAAAATGGCAGACCTTACTGAATTCTGGCGTATTCTAGAGAACAAACTTGTAGAGCATACCATGCCTGGAATATGTGATATCTAGATCTGAAACTCGTATACAAAATACCAAGTCTTGTACTCTATCTAATGAATTTGGTATCATTGAATTTGGATCTTCTATTAATACATTATGACTCTCTTACCCAAAACACTTGTTTAAAACTAGTTTTAGGACTAGTAAAAAACCCCATATTCCATAGAGTGTATCTACCAAAATACACCGATCCAGAAGCTAAAATTTCTACCAAAGGTACCTTAATATTTCTTCTCAACATACGCCTATTTTCACTATCTAAATCTTTCTAGAAAACCATTTATTACGAAAATGGTGATATGACTTGTAAATAACATACCTTAGAACACATCATTAAAAGACTTCATCCTCCCTTGGCTTTTCAGCCTTCTTTACTTCACCTTCCCTTTGAAATTCACTCAGATATCCTTGGTTACATCAGTCACTTATATATATATATATATATATATACATATTCAATATGCTCAATATGTTCTAATAGGATTTTCTTGCTCTCTTATTTATACTCTCCAAGTTCCTTCCTTTAGGGGTTATCTTCTAACTGTTTTACCCAACTTCCATATTTTAGGGCTAACCCACTCTCAACTACTTTACCCACTTGCAACTACTTTAACCATAATTATTAATCTCACCACTTATTGTTGCAACTAATTTATTTTTAATTATTTTCTTACTTCAACAACTTTACCCATCATTAACTCCTAGTTGCAACCACTTTGACTAGTCAACCTTCTTGTTACAACTACTTCACCCATAATTAATTTCTTGTTGCAACCACTTTGACTAGATTTTTTTTTTTGTTACAACTACTTTACCCATAATTAATTTCTTGTTATAACCACTTTGACTAGAAAACTTCTTGATGACTTTCTAGGAGCTTCTAGAATAATTGACTTCTTGTTGACCTTTTAGGGGTTTCTAGAATATTCTTGAGGGTTCTCCAACTTCACAATGTCATAACTCCTTAATCACGAGGAACTACACGGCGTTTCAAATATCACTAGAAACAAAACAATGTGTAATATCCATCCATGGTATTCTCATCTTCAAATTCACTGATCTTCATGTCCATATTCCTCAATTACTTTCGAGTTCCTTAACCACACCTCTAGGGCTATCAGAACTTACTCAATGGTTGACATCAATCTCTAAGGGTTGACATTAATATACAATATCACTATACAAGGGTTAACATCAATGAAAACCAATGATCTAAACCATCTATCCATCAATCTAAACCAATTTTCCAACATATAGGATGGAGATGGATTAGTGGGGTGGGGAAATAGTGGGATAGGAATGGGGAATAAATGGGGCCTTTTTTTATTATTTAAGCATTCACCACCTATTGGAATTCCCAGGTTATTTGAGAGGATTCCAAATAAATAGTATGATGAGATATTAATAATTGTGCACACATCTCTTCTTTCAAAACGTTGATGAAATATTACTTGAAAAAGGTATTATACATTCCATCAATGTGGATGACCAATTGCTCAAAAGAAGAGATGAAATCTTCAACTATGCCATATTGTTTGAGCTTGGCTAGTCATCGAAAATAATGAGTGTTTATTTCAATGAATTCATAGAGATTGAAGACAAATTGTGTCCAAGCATTATAACCCCCATGTGATTTCTTATTCCATTGCCACCATTCCCAACAATTAGGATCCAAAAATAAGACACCCACATGAATTTTCATCAAGTCATTTGTGATGCCATGCAAGGAAAAACAACGTTCCATCTTAGTGACCCATTTTGTGGAGTCTGACCCATTAAATTGGTTGAGTTCAACTTTAGGAAGTTTATGCCACATGTGATTCATATGATCATGAATAAGCAAGGTGGAGTGATGCCCACTGGGATTGGATGATTCAACCCCTTCCTTTTGGGGAGGCTAGTTTGACCTCTGATAACCTAAGGATTGTGAGGAAAGGGTCTAATTTTGTATTGCCATGATTTTGGACATATGGTTGGGTAGTGAATTTAGGTTGAGTTTGTCACATATGTCATTAAGATTTTGTTGAGAATAGGAGTGGTTGCATTCTATATTGTGTTGCAGCTCATTAGATATAGTTTCTAGATAAGAGACTTTGGTGGAGATATCTACTCCTCAAGTGGTATCCATAGAGATGCGGGTCCACAAAAAAAGGTTATTGTAGAGTGGTACCAATGAGATCAATATTGCATCCTAGGTATTTTGAGATATATGTCTAGTAGTGGTATGGGTGGGTCTGCAAAAAATACTTACTAGAGGGTGATACCACAATAATAAAATTGATGCAAGGATTCTATTGAGATATGTCTCAAATAAGGGCATGGGTAGGACCCTAAATTGTTTTTTGATACTACTAGAGGATTTGTACTCCCACTTGAATATTACCGCATTAACAAAATTCCCAAATTCTCAATACTGCAATTTATGTAGGAATTTCAAAGGACAAGGTTTCTAGGGTCCCTAGGGCAAGCGAGTTCTAGGTGTTATATCTCTATAATATATGTGTAGTGTCCAAGAGTAGTACTCCAACCAATATCTTAGAGAATAAACCAAGAATCTTAACCATACCCTTAGTCGTACTACCCAATTACCTAGGTATTAGAGAGTAATCTTCTCAAGTGTTATTTTTGGTGCACTATAGCAACAAGACGATCGATCAAATTATCTAAATCTAGTTTTAGGTAGCCTAGGGGAATTTTGATATACCCAAGGGTATGTGGAGGTCCAATTCCATATATAGGTGTTATCTAATGCGATACTACTCTAATGGGTACCAATAGGGGTTACAAGGGTGTCTAACCGGTGAAATTTCTTGTATTCCCTATGTGTATTCTTACTTGATTGTAGATTTACCCACTCAATAATAGATCACTGTGTTATTTATAGACACTGGAATATGTCTTTATCCTAAAAAAGTTTCTCTAAAAATATCGTCTTAGGAAAGTTCTTTGATACCACTTGTGGTGTTGTTTATTAGCAAAATAGAAGATTTAGAGCATAAATAACATAATATAACAATATTTAGAGTGGAAATGATGGATTATAATAACAATAGGCAATTGCAGAAGAACTAGAATACCACAAATAATGATACCTTTATTAATGAAATCAATGCTCTCTTTTCTCTTTGAAGGTGTGACCTCCATATGAGTAAAGCTCCAATTATAATTTTCTTCACAGTACATCTCATTACCTTGCTTCTACTTCATTATATAGTTTTTGTCTAACATCCAGAGAAATTTCTAGTAGGTGGAACCATCTAGTAAGCCTTCTTACAATTATTTCTTTCACACTATATCTACTACTTGAGCTTTATTAAGAGAGTTGACCTCAATACATAGAAACCTATCTATCTACTTAAGGGGGTTAGGGTCGAACCCTAAAAGATGGTTATAGAGTAAAAAAAAGGAAAAACAAACTCTTAGGATTTATGGAGACTTGTCGATTCAAATTGACATTAGACTAGAGGTCTTGTTTAAATTTAATCATTGTAGTCAGGTGTGCATTGACTCGGTCAACTGTGGAATTTTATTGATGATGTTAAGTAATTTGTCATTAAGTTAGAATGTTGTTATTCATGATAACATATTAGTCATGCCATATGGATGATATGTTAAAGAGGGTTTTGTGTCATACTCAAGAATAATCATATCCTATTATAATTAATTTAAGGGATAATAAAGGCATGTTGTAATATAGAGTCACAATTTTTCATAGATTAAGATCCACCCAATTCTTGAGTAGAAATGGACCCATGGTGTTAGAGGCATAAATGATGATCCCATGGGGGATGGATTTGGAAGTTAATGTAGAGAAATTTAGAGAATTGTCCATCAGTTGAGAAAATTTATGTCACACTTACTCAAGTGTGAATTACTTGGCCTATGTAAATAAATTACCCACTTTTACAATGCGTAAGAGTTTTGTAGCCTATTGTAGGTACAATGAGTAATTCAATATATGAGTTGGATAAAAGGAGTCATTGTGTTGAATTTAGGATCAATGTTGACTATAGGATTTGGTTTTCCGATGCTTTTCTCAAGCAAAGGAGTATTGTAAGGCCATCAGAGTTCAACATAAAATTTGGATTCTTATGTCAATTTGAAGTCATCCCATACTTTAAGGTAAGTTTTCACATATGCAAAGTGTGCATACCATTGTTGGGGTGGTATGTGCAATGTGAAAATAATAAATACATATGCATTTAAAAAGAAGTTGCAAGGGTCTACAACATTGAATGGATAATCAAGGCTCTCGAGAAATTACAAAAATGTATCGTGGGTAATACACACATAGGTGATCCATCCACTTTGTGGGGGAACTCGAGAATAAAGAAATACATATGGACACGAGGAATAACTATGTATTTCTTTCACAATGCTTGTGTTGGCCTATTGTGAAGAAGGTATTGGTGCATACTTGTTATTAATAACTACAATATTGTCATGTTCTAGTTGAGAACTAGTGAAGTTTCCTATAAACTATTAGTATGAACCACAAGAAGTGTGATAGAATGTTGTTGTACAATAGTGGGTACTAGTCTATTCATGATAGTATAACATGTGACAATTGGTTGTGCAGTGAACATAACTTATTAATGTATATGAATAACATAATATACTTATATGTGTGAGTAACTAAGTTATGGCACTACTACATTGGGCGTAAATTACGATGAAATATTACGACGGTTTAGAATTTCGTCGTATTTTTTTTGCTTTTTTTGTACTAAATATACCTTTTATTTTCGGGGTCCAAATGTTGGTCGCTCTAGCGAACAACATTCTAGGTTGGTCATTTTAATGATGAAAGTTGGTCGCTCTAGCGACTAACCACCATTTAGTCTCTCTAGCGACCAACAATGGCATGTGTGAGAATCAAACGGTCATTTACGACAAACCAATCATATATATATATATATATATATATATATATATATATCTCAGTTACGAAAAATTTGCTATAGTTATGACAATCATTTTCTACAGTTGCGTAAATCATTCGGGTGTTTTGATGCAATGGTGTTTTGGTTTTTTATGAAATCTTGATTTCAATTCTCTTTCAAGAAGAGAAACATTGAATTGATCAAACTCTACATAGCTGAGATTTTGAAGGTTAGTACTTAAAATGTTTTTGTGTGATTTAGTAATTTGGTGCTATTGAACTATTTAATGGTTTATTTTCACTCCTTATAAGGGTTTAGAGGAAGAGGTTATAGGCGCTAATTATGGATAAAAGATATATGTGTTAAGGGTTAATGGTAATACATACAAATATTTAGGGGTTATAGGGTATAATTCTTAGGGGTTATATATGCTAGGGTTTTAGTATTTAAGTGATGAAGACGTTATAGGTATTTGGAAATAATGGGTTATAACTATTAAAAGCTAAATGAATTAGAAACTAGATGAGGTGTTATGGGTTATAAATATTATAAAGAGTAGAGATTAATGGTTAAATGCTTACATGAGTTATGGTTAGGGAGGTTAGGGATGATATTAGTTAAAGGACTTAAAGAGTATACATGTTTGGACTTATAGGGGTTATAGTTGTTAATAATTAGGTGATACGTATGTAATGGGTTATATGGGTGAGGGGTTAGATGCCATGGTAGTAAGAGGTTAGTGTTTTACGAATATGGATTATATGGATTTAGTGTTTTATGAATAGGGTAATATCGGTAAGGGTTAAAGGGGTTAGGGTTTTAAGTGTTAGGAGTTATGAGTTATAAGGATTAAAGGTTATAAAAGCTATTCGTTATGGCTTGGAAGGGATCAATGTTAGGTTTAGTAAAGTTTAAGGGTTACAATGGTTATAAGGTTTATGGTTTATAAGTTCATGTATTACGAGTTAGAGATGACAACTTATAGAATTAACAAAGATGTGTTATCATATTAAAGAGGATATATGAGCTATATGTGTTAAGACCTAGGGTCGATAAATGTTTGGGGTAAGGGGTTATAGGGGGTTATGAATTATAAGGTATATATGAAGAAGGTTATCAAAGTTATTTGTTGTATTATGGTTTGTAGAGAATAGATGTGATATAATTTATAGTATTTAGGTGTTAACGTTTATATGTGTAAGAAATTAAACATTATAGGGGTTAGGGATTAAATTGATTACAAATCTTAGGTTCTATATGGACTACGAAAGATAGAGGTTATAAATTATAGGTGTTATGGAATATATATATATATTGTGGGTTATAAGTGTTAAGGTTTTTGTACCTTAAGGTTACAAGGATTTAGGGCAATAGGGGCCAAAGGGATTAATTGATGATAAGGCTTAGGATTTATCAATATCATTAATGGTTATAATATTTATTTTAAGGGTTATACTAGTCATTTAGGGTGAGAAAGTTAAATGGATTAGATGTTATAGGTTAGATATCATGACATATTATATTGCTTATGGGTTATAATGTTATGGAATAGGGATTATAGAGGTTAAGAATCATGTCTTAAATGGGTGAAATTTAAGTGTATTAGGTGTTATGGGTTATAAGTCTTAGAAATTAAGGGTTAAATATAAAATCTATAAGTTTTGGCATTGTCTAAACATTCAACTTTTTGAACTTTTTCACCGGAATCCAATGAAATAGATCTTGGTGAAATCTCCATTTTTGGTTGTTTAAATTGCATTTTTGAATGCATAAATAGATTCAACACCATGAAAAACCTTTAGGTAACTCGAATTATATAGAGTCAATCAATCAAATATGGAGTTCCAACAAATTTTGGTCAGATTTCAGTAAAAAAACGTCAAAAAATATGCCCATAAAAACTCCAAAAAGTTGAATGTTTAGACTACACGATAAGTTTTAGGGGTTATGGATTAATTGTCATAAGGGTTAGAGTTTCTAGGGAGTTAAGGTTATATTAGGGGTTAATAATTTAAGGGTCTATAGGTGATAGGGGTTATATGAATTAGGTGTTAGTAGTTACATATAGGGTTATGAGGGATAACGACTATGGAAATAAGGGTTAGGGGTGACCCACCTCCTCTTATTAATGTTTCATGCTTTGTCCCTTAATTTTTCTTAACATGTTGTATAATTTTCATTACAAATATCTAAAAATATACCAAATTATTTGAATAGATTTGTATATTGTACTTACAATGTTTCAATGGATTTGTTGTAATAGGTAATTACAATGTCAACTCCAGACGAGAAAAGAGAGCTTGTTATGTTAAAGCAGCACATGGTGATTCATGGTGATGGGAAATGTTATTGCCCTTGTTGTGAATGCAGGGGTTTTAATGGAAGAAGACTACCTTTAAAATTAGTTGAAAAACATTGTAGGGAGAATGGGCACGTTGAAGGGGGCAATGAATACTGTCCCATGGTAATTAATTAGTTATTATAGATCTTTAAGGGTATTATACATTAATTGTTTTTTTTCAAATTTATCTTTCAAAATAATATTTGTGATATACTCTAACTGTATTTTATTGCTTCCATTGTTTTTGTTAAAGAAAAATCATCCTAAGAATGTGATGCCACCTAGCAGGAGACGTTTTCATAGAGATAATACTAAAGAACAAGCTGAACTGAATCACGTGGATAATGGTGATCACGTTATACCTATGGAAAATGATGATATTAATAATATAGTTGTTGATGATGGGACAAATAGATTGATCCAAGACATTTATAATGCTCCAATGGATGATGATGTCAACATGGAGGAGGACAACTTGCAGGATAATAATGATGACAGTGATGAGGACAATGATGATGAATATATTTTTGATAAACCTATCCTTCAAAATGCCACTGAATCCCTATATGAA
>JASDQU010106504.1:42557-71884 GCA_032191745.1 Picea mariana | reverse complement strand
ACAGAGCGTT
Source organism: Picea mariana (assembly GCA_032191745.1). NCBI lineage: Eukaryota > Viridiplantae > Streptophyta > Pinopsida > Pinales > Pinaceae > Picea > Picea mariana. The sequence continues at coordinate 71,874 of JASDQU010106504.1, read as the reverse complement.
ATAACGCTCCTAGAAAGGTCCCTAGAAGCGCCAGCGCTTCAGAATTGGATAGCGCTCCTGCAAAGGGGTGGAAAAGCGTTGTAACGCTTCTCAGACATGGTGGAGGGGTGCCAGCGCTCCTCAGGTAGTGTTAGAGGAGCGTTCCCCTTCCAAAACCTTGATTATAAAGCCCTCCAAAGTGTCAAGAGATGTTTGACTTCAGTAGATCAATTTTCTTCCTTCAAGCTGAGTAAATGAGGTGTTTTAAGTGTCTCTGTGATGTCGTCATTAGGGTAACATAATCCAACAGTATTTACGACACCCTTATAACCCACTTGTGACATTTGCGACAAGTTGTATAGGAGTTGAGACACTTGCGACAAGCGAGAGGCATGTGCGACACTTATCCAGTTGAGTGATTTGGATGTGTAACAGCGCCCATCTTGCGAACTCTCCTTGCGTTGTGTTTGGGCGCCCAACCTTGGTGAGGCCGTATTAAAAAATCTACCTCCAAGCCAAAATTGGTTCTTATCCATCCTCTGGCTTGTGTTTTTTCCTAGTGCTCCCTTGTGTGGTCATTTTCGTTACAGATCTTCATGCATTTGGGCACCCATCTTGGGAACTGGCCTCGAGTTGCATTTGGTCACCCACCTTGCGAAATTGCCTTGGGTTGCGTTTGGGCACCCATATTGTGAACTCCTCTGACTTGTCTTTTTTCCTAGTTCTCCCTTGTGTGGTCGTTTTCGTGTGGCTATGCGATCCCTCAAGTTATATTATAATATTATATATATTATAAATAATAAAAAAACAAAACAAAAACAAAAAAAACACATTTAAAAAAACCAAAACCACTCATTCCATGATCATTCCCTTTGACGTTTCCCCCAATAAGTTTCACTCACGCGGTCTACAGAGTGGAGGAGGAGGGGCACACTTCTTCACACACAGAGGAGGCATTCCGTTTGCAGAGTGGAGGAGAAGGAGGGGAGCACATCTGCACACACAGAGAAGGAGGCACGCGGTCTGCAAAGTGGAGGAGAAGGACGGGTGCACATCTGCACACACATAGAAGGAGGGGAACATGGAGGAGGGAGAGGCACAACTAACCGAATAGATGCATGGAGGAGGGAGAGGTGTAAAGACGAGGGAGGGATTAAAACCATGGTAAGTCTTCTTCTTCCTCACCTGCGATGGAGTTTAGGGTTTCTCGAAGGTTATAATTTTTATTACATCATAACAATTCATTTCCTTGTTGCACAACCCTACTAGCTATTCAAATTTCATGGCATTTTTCATTCACTACTCTCTTTGTTGGGCTTTATGCTTCATCCACAAACTTACATAATCCTTTCATAAGACATTTTTCTCTTGGATTTTCATACTCCTCTCCTAAGTCCTTCTTCTTGGATTTGGCCTTTTTCCACCCGACCCTATTATTCCAAACAAGCTACACCCAAAGCACACCCTACCCTATTATAAACTCAACCCTAGTGTGCCCCTATTTTCAATAATGCGAATTATCTTAAATATTTTCATGTTTTATTCAACCATGTAACCTAAATATATTACCACCATTTTTTATTCTTATGTATATATGGTGTGATGTGGCTAAACTACGGTTTTCGACACTAAGAAATAGATCATTGAATCTTCAATAAAGACCTTCATTATAAGTCCCACTTATTTGAGGTGGATTTGTTTTCTAACTATCTTATGTGACCCACGAACTATAGAGATGATAATTTTGCATGCTTATAATGTCATATGTTGAAGGACCATACAATGCGTTCATCATGTGGAAAATTTACATCATTTCACATTGGATTCAAAACAAAAGGATGTTCATGCCCCGATTGAAAACTATCCTTAGAATATCTCACTTAGAGAAAATTGATGCCTATATTGGCCACCCAAATAGAAACAAAGTTTACAAACTCTTCTATTTCACTAGATTCATGTCCTTAGATTGTATACCTAGGTGAATAGAGTACGAACACCTACCCAAAATACTGAGTGAAGAAAGACTTTGTGTTTTCTAAGAGGTTGGGCTCCAACCCTAGATGCAAAAGTCTTACATCTCAAGTTATAATTTCAATGTTTATCTTTAGCTATACTATAATATGAATATCGTTGGCCTAATGTTTCCTTCTCCCTCGATGGAGTGTAGGTACAACCAAATATGTATCTATTAGACCTATCATCCAGCTTGAGCGATGAAATTTCGAGAGGGACAAGGGAAAACATATCCAACACATGTTATAAGGGGAAATCAACTAGAGGTGAAAAGGTCAGAAGAAAGTTTGGTAGGCGCATGAAATTATTTCTTGCTGAAGGAGGATCATGCACTTATGATGATGAGAGCATAAGTGACATCGAGGTTCCCTTGAGGTACAAACACCTACTTAAACAATGGGTACCCAAGGAACTGCCAGAGTTGGACACCGACTTCTGTATTAATGAAAGGATGTATCGCATTGCTCCGTCATCCATCCATGGCCTTGGTTGATTCTCCATGGATGAAATAAAGTTAAAATATGGCATATTAGTTGAATTTTTTATTATGTTGGACCATGTTACACTTATGGAGTATGGTTGAGGCTGGTCCAATATATGCCTAGTATGCGGAGATACGCACTCGCCGCAAATTATATATAGCTGAAAGACAATAATAAAAATAAAGGAGTGACTATGTATATTGATGGAAGGCCAAAGGTATCAATAAATATTGCAGGTCTTATAAACAATACAAGGCCTTGGACGACAAGAAAGGAACCCAATTTCATTTTTGAGGAGCATGAAGGTAATAGGATATTTGTATGTGTAGTGAAAACAATAACGGTAGGTGAAGAGTTGCTAGTCGATTACAATCTGAATCGAGTCGACCCAGGAATGTCTTCTTTTGCTACGGTACAAAACCTATTCCATCCCTCTCTTATCTTACCTACATTTTCCCAACCATAATATCACCAATTCATGGATAGAATAAAGCATGTATTCATTGAATCTTCAACAAAATTTGATTTTGATTCTTGTAGAAAAAGTTATGAATGAAATGCTGAGAGAGGTCGCTTACCCCAAGAATCACAATACTGAAGATTAAAACAAGACACAAAATAACACATACAAAACTCCTCATATGGTCTGCATTTCATATGTGGATCACCAAACAGACCACCTTCCAAAGCTCAAAAGGTTTCCAAGATGACAATCTCGGTGAGAAGGACTAGAGTTGATCGATCCCAGACCTAATCACATCAATAGAAGCAAACATTGAAACCACCAATTGTGAAGATTGCAAACAAAGATGGCCAAGGCTTGGCCTTTACATTCCAATGAATTGGGAAATCCCCCCCTCTTGCATCTGGTCACTTTATCTCTTATATAATTTCAAATCTTGTGGTTAAAGGAACTTATCCCTTGTGTCGATGAAGAAAGAGGTTCAAATTCCTCCAAATTTTCCATATTTGACCTTCATGAAGTTAGCCCATATTGCTTGGGATTTGGATTGCACCCTTGAATTTGTTATGCACATCCTTTCTAATGGTTTGGGTTTCAAGCCCTCCTTTGGCCCCATTCAAATCATCTTGGAAAAACTTTTGACTCTCTTTGCCTCATTTGTTGAAACACCCAAAAGGCTCCTTTCCATTACATCCAAGGAACATGGAACATGGCAATTTAAGACAATGTTATAGACCACAACATTTGGTTCACGCCAAGGATCTCAATGTAGAAATTCCACATTATTAGCTTGGAAGGACACACATCACATGAAAGACATCCAATGCTTCTACCGACCTCCTCACCTTTCCAAGAACATAAATCAATGTTGTATATACATACCTCCATTGCAAGCCCTTATGTTGCATTAGATGGCTTGGAAATGTTCATTTGATAGAGCCAACTTATCACTTTCTCTAATGGAAACTACCTTTCTATATCCTTGTTGAATTCTCTAAATCTTAGATTTGATAGTTATTGTTTTATAATTTCAATGCAAAATTTAACCATGCACAATAGACACAAGAACACAAGAATTTATCCTAGGAAAACCAACCTTGGAATAAAACCCAACAATATTTCTTATAGAATAATCAATTCAAGAGTTTACAAGTTTATCACCATCATAATAGAGTGAATGTTTCATTTGTGACGAAATTTTATTTTATTTCTGAATGTTCCATTTGCTAATTTTTGCTCGATGTTTCATTTCCAAATATTTGCTAATTTGTATGTGTGAATGTTTCATTTGCCAATATTTGCCAGTATTCCATTATTTCATATATTGGTTTTTCAATATTTCTTGCACGTACTAACATTCTTCTTCAAATTCTGCCAGAGTGGTGATCGGGGCAAAGGACCTGAGCATGGCAAAGGCCCTGTTCCTAGCACCGCATTGATCGAAAATGATGAATATATAAGTGATGAAGAGATATTTGTTTCTATAGACCCCTTGCAGACAATTGAATTGTCCCTAAGAAAGGCCAATAGGGAATTCTGGGATTTGGCCGCTGCTAGGCTGGAAACTGCTGAGGATTTCAAAAGGATGGCTAAATTACGAGTTAAGATAGCAAATTACGGGGTAATTCATGTCATCTAACAATATCAATTTTTGGTTTGAAATTTTGTAATTTGATATATGCAATTAACACATATTTCTCATTGTAGATTTTTGTGAGATCAATGAGAGGGGAAGGGGAAGGTCCTGGTAGTGGCAGTGGCACTGCAACAACGAACCCGCATGGCCACGTAGCCACCATGATATTTTCCACCCCAAGTGTGCCACCTGAGACTGATTCTATACCTTCTAGGGGTGATGCCACTCCCCCACAACACACACCAGATCATGTAGGTGGTGCACATTATCATGGATTTGATCACTCTTTTGTTGATTGTTACCCTGATGCTACATGTATCCAAAGCATAGGAAAAACCGCGGTATCATTTTTGGTCGACCAAGACATGGTTCCTCTAAAAATAGTACATCTACCAAGTATTTAATATATGTCTTTATAGAGATTCCTGTTATATAATTGTTTAAACAATCACATATCAGTGAGATTTAAATTACTAATGATGACAATGTTTTACAGGAAACAATGTGTTCTACAATAGTTTGCATGACTATGCATTAGAACTTTTTGGGTCGACCATTCAACTACGATGAAATTGACAATATTCCAAACTGAAAAGCCTTCTTATCTCCCGACTGGTTGGTGAGCTTGGTGACTCGTTCAATAAGCTGGAAGTCCTAAAAAGGACCGACAAGAATTTGAAACATGTTAGAGAGGCGTATAGTAATAAATTAGTACAGGACCCCAAGTGCGAACGCCCTTTGGTTGTCCCCGAGAGGGAGTGGAAATAAATTATTCTCGATGCAAGAGAATTAGTGATGAAATCACAAGGGAAGAAACCACCTGGCCCTAGAAGGTAAGAGGTGTTTTCCATTTACTATGATGGTCTTTTGTTTACTTTACGAGGAAAACAATCAATATCTAACATATTTCAAAATATTGCGTAGACTCCAAGACACTTCCAAGGCAACAAAGGAAAGACAAGAAAAACATGACCAACATAAATTGGGCCAAGGTGGTTACGAGAGATTGAAGGCATGGGTTGTAAGTGCCTAAACATTTTACTTTTTTTTTTTTTTATCATCGTCACAAAATATGTAATTCATTGCAGCTAGTGACTAATGATTTCGATATTTCTCAATGCAGGGGGATTTGTTCAACGAGAAAGCCACAAAACAAGATCTAAAGGTCAGGTTCACGCAGGGTTTTGATGGCATGGTGGCACGACGAAGAAGCTTGGGGAAATATCCATGTGTCTCTCTAGAGGACATGGTGAATAAAATGAAATTAAAAACTTGTCGATTAGTTTTTACTCATTGATTACTTGTAATGTAAAATATATTTTTTATTCATTTAAAATGTAAAATAATGTGTTTCTTTTCCACATTCACAGGAGAGTAACAATGCTAACAATGCTCCTGATGTACCCAATGAACCACATCATGACCCCCATATTGATTCAAGCGTTGTTGCCGAAGGACCGTTACATAGTGGTATGCGCACATTTTTAATGTTTTTCCATTTTTCAATGAGTATTAATATTTAGGGTATATTTTGTACTAAATACTTATATTGTTTCATATGGTAGAGTGTGTAGATGCTGATCGAGAGTGGAGATTAGTGGAGATCAACAAGCACAAAAAAAACAATGCAGCTACCAACTATTGTTTCTACTACACCCACTAATTCAGGTATAAAACATTGTAATTAAATCTGTATTAATATCAATTTCCATGCGCATCCTGAACCTCCACGCCGAAATACTAGAAGTTCATCATGGCATGAGGTGTTGAGTACTGATGATGCAACACTTCAAGAACACCTAATAACCGTGGGGGATCAGTTAAATGCTGATGATGATGACTTAATTTGTGCTTTCATGGATAATAGGAAGAAGAAGAAGTAGAAGAAAAACAAATGATTAGACATTTTATTATTAATATAAATCCAATATATTTTTGGCCCAATGCAATGTATTTTGTTTTTATAAATGTCATGAATGTTATTTTCTTTCATGTTTTTTGTTTTAGCATATGGCGATGAATTTGTTTTGCTTACATTTAATGTTACTGGCATTTCTAATTATAGTTGGAAAATCTAGATAGATTGGGTATGGGGAAATGAGAGTGATGTGAGAGGGGGGAAGGGGCCAAAAGAGCTTCCACCTTCACGTGGTTGGTCATGTTCAGTAGAGAATAATTTATTCTCGATGAAGAGAATCTCATTCAGGTATTCGTCTTTAGTCATTAATTTGTAGAGGTTGTTACATCTTTAATTAATATTCTGAAATATAATTAAGTCATGTGATGAATTGCAGGATGGAGAGGAGCAACAATGGAGGCACCCCATCACTCAAAGGTATGGATCTTGTTAAGGACTGGTTTAAGGTGACATAATTACATATATGTTAGTCAAACTTAATATTAAATAATAATAATATAGGAAATGAGTTAAGAAAGTTAAATATTTTATGTTTTTTATATTTTTTTGGAGATTATTCTTGTTGAAATTATAATTTTGAATTGATGAAATTGTTGTTTTTAATGTAAAAATAGTTTAAATGTCTTGAAATACATATTTTGTCACTGGATTGTTCTTGCCTTTAGAATATCAATGTCAAGTTCTCCTGACTACCTGAAGTATGGAATGGGGTATAGTAGGAGGGGGAATTGAACTTCAACCCTATCCACTAGGATATGTTCACCCTGAGACCTTCAATATATGAATCAACTCTATGGAGAATTGTCTTGTGTCCTAGTAGTGAGTGTGTCTCTCTTTACCATAGCTTCTATGTTAGTGTTTGTCACCTCGAATCTATATTCCTCAGTACCTCATTTATGGAGGTGTTGATGAGTTTTTTGCAACCTCCAAGTGTCTTCTCTCCAGAATTGGGTAGGCATATGGATCTACTGTTAGGTGAATATGATTTTTCCATACCTTACTTGGTCTAGCCCCTTATACTCTTATCTTCAATTCTACTATAATCTCTTTAGGATCATGCTATTTTGTAGTTGTGAACCTCATAGTTTCATTCTAGAACCCATACTTAAATGATCATATTTACACACCCCCAACATAGGGGTTTGGTGACCTCCATATTTGTTGCAACACCTAGTTGGGTAGGTAAGGTTTGCAAAGGAGATTTCTCCTTTTAGGGGTGATATCAAAATATAATTCACAAAATTTCCAAGTGTTTTGGAAATCCATCTTCATAAGAGATATGTATCATTCAATGTATGAAGCATAGACCCTAGCAAGTGGTCTATGTGCCAACATTTTGTAAGCTTGTTCAATAATCTCCTCACATACATATGTTAATCTTGCAATTTCCTAATCCTTTTTTGTAGTTTCTTGCATTTGTTTTACCAGGTCAATTTTTATCTTGGTATTTTCATTACCGAGGACTTCTAAATGTTCATTAAAATCTATTGAGGTTAAAGAAAATTTCTCTTCAAGAAAAGTGATTAGTTGGTTATGCTCAAATGACAAAAACAAAGTTCTCACCTTTTTATTCTTCTTATTTCTTCCATTGCTACTTCACCTTGAGCAATCAACAACTGTCTCATCAAAACTTTAACTGAATTTGTGGCCACAATTTGTGTTAGAATCCTCTTTTGCAGCCTATTCGAACCATATCTCCTTATCCTCTTCGAAATATGCTCAATAACATAGCTACTCTCTTCATGTATCACAAGTGTCTTTTCATCAACAAGGTTGTTGATTTCTTGTTTTCCTTTAACAATTGGAACCCCTAACAGGGTGGTAGGATCTTCTTGCTATGGGGAATCTAGAATATCAAATGGCTCCTTAGCTTGGGCTAAGGTATTTTCCATTGCAGCCCTATAAATATATGATTCTAGTTCCTAATCTATTGAGGATATATCCTCCTACTCATTCTTCACACTCTGCTACTTCTTATGCAATAGTTGATATAGGCTCTGTAGAATCCATGGATTCTTCACCTACTAGTGTTGGCACATGTTCTAAAGCATGTGATGAGTCTTCAATACATGGTTTTGATGCTACATTTCTTCAGGATGGATAATGAAAATGTCCCATGTGACATATGGTTGTATTCTTCATAATTCATCGAAAACAAATAGCTTAATCAACCCATGGTGTGCTACAACTACTTATGATCTCGATTGGACTTCTATATCCATCCTTTGGAGAAACTTCATTAAGTAATATGGAATGCCAATGATTCTCCAATCTCTCTAATGTTCCAAGATCTTAAAATGTTGTGCCAACCTAAAAAACTCGAATTACGATGGCATTTTGTGCAACTATTGAGCAAATTCTATAGTAATTGCATTGATGTATCCAATGTGTATTTCAAATAATGCCATCCATATTGTTTGTTGGAATATATGCTACATGTTAGGATTACTTTGTATTAAATCCATATCTATAGGCTCTCATATGTTCAATGTTCCTCCCGTGATTTTTTGTGAACTCCACAGTTGATTTTCACTTCTATAATAACCCACACTTTGTGAAATCTATTGCCTATTTCTTAACACTTTCCTTGCTATTGCATTTGGCCAACATTGTCGATATCCATAGTGATATTATAGGTCGATGATTCACACTCGTTTCTCATTCGTGGAAAATTCAAGTAATAAAGCATCAATACATATGATTAAGCATTTATCAGATTGATGAAGGCATTAAAGAAATTATTTATGTTTTTCACCCAAAAGTAATTGTCTTCATTTCTAATTGTAGTTGTTTCCTTCAAAATTGGTGGCACAGATTGGCCTGTTAGCCGATGAACTGATAGAGGTTTCATACCATCAATATCAATCACTCCATAGCCATATTTATAAAACATTGAATCCCTGTCGCAATAGGGATTTCCTTAATAGAACGCCCTTCCATACAATCTACCTTTTCAGTCAATGTTGGCTCCCAAAACAAAATTGGTAATCTCATCAACATCTATGCTTGAAAATGAATTCAAGAAAAAATTTGGTGTTCTCAATTTAATCGAGATCCTTTAATTGATTTAAAAATTGCAATTGCCTGAGAATTCATGAATTCCCTCTGTGGGTTGCTAATTTTACTGGTTTTAAAATTGAAATTGTATGAGCTGTCTCCCTTGGCATTATTTGTTTCACTCCTTTAGACTAGCACTTGGGTGTTGTTTGACATTCTGATAATTGTTGTTAAACTATTATTTGGCACTCTTGGATGACGTTACTCCTCAATGACGCCCTGTAATGAGCCAACCATGCCTCTTGACAAATTGGATTTGAGTGTGTGACATAATATTTGTGAAACCATAAAAAATTGTCCTTCCCTTCCAACGTCCTATTACAACAAGTTTCTTACTGGAAAACACTTTTAATGTGCAACAATTGTCCACATTTTCTTTATCTTTTAACACGATGATACAACACCCAGGTACTAAATTTGATGGTACTATTCAAAATTCAAGATCTTAAAGGATGCAAAATACATCGTCCGAGATGACAACAACAATTTGAAATCTTCTTTGATGTTTTTAACTTCTTCTTGCCAAAACTAAAGTGAAAGAAACCAATGCCATTTGAGGAGACCACATACAACTGGAGTTTCTGAATATGATTGAACTTTCGATTGGAATTTGTGTGCGAGAGCCAAGCAATTTTGTGTGTAATTGACCAATCCGTGGGATATTTTGTGTGTTGTTGAGCAACATACCCCAAGTTTCTACTATTTGATTCATTGCATTCTGCACCATAGCCATAATCCCAAGTCTGTTTGATTCACTGCATTCCACACCATAGCCATAATCCCAAGTCTGTTTGAATAAGTGTTAGGTTGATTCCATGGTTGATCACATAGAAGAAGTTGAAGCCGTGGAAAGCCTCTCTCACTTTCCTAAACTCATACATTTCTTCTTGTTTATGATTGCTTGAAGTGGGGGTAGCACCCATATACCATTATATAGCATAAATTTTGGCAGTCGCCATGTTTGGAACCACACTCATTAACTTAATTGGATGATTAATATAACTACAATGAAGGTATTTACAATGCATGTCGATTGAACCTATTGTTGTCAAGTTCTTTTTTAATCCCTATAGAAAATTTTACAATGTAACAATGTATTGAAAGAACCTAATGCTACATGCTAAATGTTTGGCAATAAATTTCTTGTTTATATTTTATAGGTGGAAATGAAGTACACATTTGAACTAGTGTAAATCTTTATTAATGGACATGGCAATCGACATTTGCTTTGAATGATTTGATGGGAGGAATTTAACATGTGTATAGGGATATGTGTTATTGATGGACCATAACCAAGATATTAAATGCAAATCATGTAGATAAACTTGTCGCAGTTTCTCACAGTCTTAAAATGCAATTTTCAATTAGTGTTTTGACTTATACATTTGCAAATATCAACCTTGATTTGATTCTAACCTCAAAGTGTAACCTTCTGAAACTTGTCACTATTTATTATATAAGTGCAAGTTGTATTTATTTTCGTTGCAATTTTTTATATTTTTGTTTATATGTTTACGTATATATTATTATCATTCCCAACCCAACATCCCTAAAAAAAACCCAGATGTACTCAATCTATTGTGAACAATCATTCCCCATTTTCCAATTTCAAAAACACCCACAACATACTTACTCACTAGTTTCCATAAACATGAGTTACAAATCCATTTATCTTCTTAAGAATTTTAAACAAGTTGCAATGCATAACATCAATTGACACCTATCACATAAAAAAAAATTCTAATAACAATCCATAAAAAAAAATTAGAAATGTAATTCCACTTTTATATCCAATTCTACTATATAGATATATAGATAGGTAAATATAAACTAGCATGTTTGTTACTTTGTCAAGATACTAAACAATTCCTCTTACATTAAAGCAATGTATACTTAAAATACAACCAACAACTCATATCTTCACATTTCACATTAAAAAAATGGCAAAGCGTTCAACATACTTTGGTTTATTGGCATATTCTAGTAGCATACTTTGGTGTATGCTTCATAAAAAGACCTATTCATTCACAATTAAATATTCCGGTAGTGGACTTCGGTGCATATCCATGTATGTATGCTTCCCAACAAGGAGTGTTTCACTTTAATCCCCTTAACTCGCCTTCTAACATTACCTTAAAGAAGAATTGTGACCCCAAGATGAATGCTTAGCTAAAGGCATGTTTATGTCCCTGATTTTACAAGGGTGCTAGAAAATTCTATCATCAATCCATGCACTTTCCTATCAACATTTTATTATTGATGTTTACACTTTCCTATCTACATCTTCATTTTCCTATTTGAAGGGACTAGATCTGAAATTAACAATGTTATTTGTTTGTATGCCTTTGTATTAATGTTTATGCTTTCCTATTTACATGTTCTTTTTATCAATTTTCCTATTTGAAGGGATTTGATCCGAAATTAACAATGTTCTTTGTTTGTATGCCTTTATCTAAAATTGACGAATGTACCATAAATTTAGTTCATATGATTTCTAAGATCAATGATCACCAATTCATTTGTAACAAATAAGAAGAGTCTCTTTAGCATGTCCCTTTATCTATTCCTCACCTTTAGAAATATTGATAGCATCTCCTCTATCATAAAAAAATATGGTTTCATTTCCATTAGGAGACATGAGCTTCTTGAAGCCCTCTACAATTGACATAGAGTCTTCTGGTGCACCCTTATACCTAGACAGGTTTCCCTCCCACAAGATATATATCAGTAATTCATTTTTTCCCTTGATCCATCCAAATTTACCATAGCCCTACCTCATGTCATATATTTTCTTTTGGAGACATCAAGAGAGTTGTTCACATGATCAATAACAATAGAGTTACATATGAGAAATACCTACACATTGAGTTCCTCAAACATGATATTCACTCTATCAACTTACATATTGTTAATTTGTTTGACTTATTGCGTTGTTTGATTAAGTTCTCCTTTCACATGGTTCCACCATATCATCCAACCCATTTTAAAATCAACGTTTAGTTAAGATCCTACAATTACATGACCATCATGATTGGATAGACTTAAATACCTGTTATCAAATTTAGTTAAGATCCTGTGTGAATGGCATAATTTTTTTTTTAAAAAACCCCAACATTGGTCGCTTTAGCGACTAACATGTCCATCGCTAGTATTTCCAATTGGTCGCAAACACCAACGTGTTAGTCGCTAGAGAGACCAACCTGTTAGTCAGTCGAGTGACCAACATGTTAGTCGCTTGTATTGCCGTTTGGTCGCAAACTAGGTCACTTGGTCGTTCTAGAAACTAACTGATCCTCCTTTGTTTGACCTTTTTAACTGATGGTTTGGTCGCTCTAGCGACTAAGATTCATCGTTCTACCAACTCATAGTGGTTTATTGACTAATTTTTCCATGGTTTTCTTGGTCACTCTTGCAACTAATATTAGTCGTTCAACTGACTAACATTCGTTGCTAGCCGAACTTTTCCCTATTGTGAATAGGCTTCTTTTCTCAGTTGCTAGACCGACAAAGATCCATGTGTGGCTGCTAGACCGATGAATGGATTCCGACGAAAAAAAAAATCATCTTAGTTGCAAAAACGACTCTATGCTGACGAAAATTCGGCTCTACTTCGTCGCAAAAACGTTCAAATTTAATAGTGTGGAATTATTTATTTTTATTTTTTTTATTTACAAATTATAGTTTGTTCTATTATTATTTACAAAAAAGTTGTACAAATAAAATGAGAGTAAGGATATGGAATATATGAGGAGAGAAAGGTATTATGGGATCTAATTTGATCCTTGGGTTTATTGAAAGGGGATAAAGTAATATTGGGAGGGGATTTGAATATTTAATATCAAAATTGGTGAGGAATGGGGGGGAATTCTAGAGCTAGTTCAATGTTAGATTACTTTTATCATATGTTTGAAGATTTAGGTCCATATGATTCATAACCTTTTAAATTGGTTCCCACTTGGAGAAAACTTATAAGTGGTGAGGAAGGGGTCTCAAAAAAGTTAGACACTTTTTTGGCATAAAAAAGGGTCATGGAAAAAGAAAACAAGACAAAATTATTGGTTGAGGAGAGTGGATCTTCAAACCACCTTGAAGTTCTTATTGATAAAGAGGAGTATAAACCTCCAAGTCCTTTCAAATTTAACCCTAAATGGATGGAAAATGAGGAATTTAGAAGATTGGTAGTTAAGAATTGGAGTAAATATGACCCTATATAAGGAAACTTTGTTGATACTGAGAGGGGGGTGAATCAATATCAAGTACAATTTAAAACCTTTTTCAACTTATACTTAAATCATTCAACCATATCCAATGAGCAATGAACAATAGTATAAGAGTTACACCAATACACCACAATACACCATGCACAATATATGAGAAATAATCAATAGTTATTGTTCAAGGGAAGTAATGACTTCCAAAGGTAGCTACAACTTCCAAATGTAAAGGGAGGGATAAAACTCCAAGAGGAAGATACAATCCTCCAATATCAAGAGAGAATTGAACTCTCCATCCTTGCCCCTTCCTTCCACCCAAGAATATATGAGAGATAATAAAACTTTACATTAAATTATCACCATCAACCAATCATCACATAGAACCTGATAATGCTTCCTGAAACTTCTTCAATTTATGAAATTCTTCAATTCTTGGAGTACTCTGATCTTGTAGATAATATTACTCGATGTATTCTCTGAAAATCCTCCAATTTTCACTCCTTTAATCCTCCCCAAAAATAGGTTATAGAAAGAATGGTAGACTTTATTCAATTCTGGTCTATTCAGGAGAGTGAACTTGCACAGAATGCCTCGCGCTCAATAATTAACATACAATTTTGAAAATCACACACAAGAAACTACTGTCTGTAATATTTCCAATGAAATTTGTCCCACTTCATTTGGATTCTTGATGAAGAAGTTATGACTGTTTTACCCAGAACACCTGTTTATTGACTAACTTCATGATTGGTCACAAACCCTATCTTCCACAGAGTGTATCTCCATAATTATAGCGAATCAAGAGCTGACATTTTTACCAGAGGTACCTTGATATGTCTTCTTAATACCATAGTGATTTCACCATCTGAATCTTTCTATAAAAAAAGTTATAGAAAAAATGGTAAGATGACCTGAAAATAACATACCTTAGAACACATCACCAAAATACTTCATCCTCCCTTGAAATCCGGTCTTCTTTTCTTCTTATTACCTCTGAAATTCGACTTGTATCAAATGAATCTATAATGATGTTTATTTATACCATTTATGTCACTTCCTTTTAACATTAGGGCCGACCTGACACTTTCTTATTTTGTAATTCTTTTCTTTAATTATCTTCAGGGCCTACATGTACTTCCTTCTTCAATTCACTTTGTCATCTTCAAATATTCATTTCTCCTCAACCATGAGGATCCACATGACGTGCCACATACCACCGGAAACAACATGATGTATACTATCCATCCATGGGTGTTGTATCTACATGTGCATTTTCCTTCATGTCCAAATACCTTCATCAATCTTGCGGTCCAAAAACCCATGACTAGAGTTGACATCAATGACAACAACCAATCTTCCAACTAACTTAGCTATGTTTCAAATAACATAAAATGAAAATAAATTCAAGAAGATAATATAAAATTGGGTTAAACAAATCTCACAAACCTCTTCAAAGAGTTCTTGGAGGTAAACGCTCAAGTAAAAAAAAAGACAATAATTAGAAAGGGGCATTCATAGAAGGAGATAATAAAATTTTAAAGGAACTTGAGGAAAACAAAATAAAGTTGTTGGAATGGGAAGCAACAAAATGGATGATGAAAAGTAGGGAAATATGGTTACTAGAGGGGGATGAAAACACTAAGTTGTTTCATAACTATGTTAAGCATAGAAAAACATAAACACTATATGGGAAATGAAAAAAGAAGATGGAATAAATCATGCTAGAAAATATAGGGGTAGCACACTTTCAAAATATCTATGAGGAACCTAAGAGGCCTAATATAGAAGTAATAATAAAAATGACTACCTAATTTCCTAGGCTCATTTATTAGGGATAAAATGAAGAAATTTTAGTAGAAGTATCAAATGAAAACTTAAGGTAGTATTGGATTAATTTCAATAGGAAAAAATTCAAGATCCATATGGGTGGATAATGGAGTTTCATCTAATATTCTAATATTTTCTAGAGGAAGACTTACTAATGTTGGTGGAGGAATCAATATCCTTTGGAAAATTTCTTGGTGCCATAAATTCAACCTGCTTAGGTCTTATCCCAAAGAAGAAAAATCCAAAATAATTTGAATATTATAAGACAATATCACTATGCAATTCAATTTATAAAATTATAGCTAAATTAATAGCCAATAGGATAAATAAGGTCTCCTCAGATGTTATTTCACAAGAGTAGTTTAGCTTCTTACATAATAGGTAGATTCATGATGTAGTGGGAGTGGCTCAAGAGGGCTTACATTGCCTAAAACTAAAGAAGGTGCTAGCAATGGTGCTCAAGATAGACCTAGAAAAGGTATATGATATGGTTAGTTGGATTTATTTAAGGTTGATGCTATTAATATGAGAATGAGCCTTTAAGCACTAAATTGGATAAGGGGTTGTTTATCTTTATTTTCTTGTGTAATATTAATTAATAGATCAATATCCATATTCTTTTTTCTATCTAGGGGACTATGATATAGATTCCCTGTGTCACCTAGCATCTTCCTCCTAGTTACTGAAGGTTTAAGTATAGTTGTAAAAGAATTTAAGAGGGAATGGGCCATTAAAGGGATTAAAGTGGGTATATCTATTTCTTTGTCCCACTTACTAAATATGTATGATGTTTTCTTGTTTGGTCTTGGCACTATGAGGGAAGCATAAAAATATAAAGAAATTTCAGACCTACATTGTATAGCAATGGGGATGGAGGAAAATGCTCACAAATCCACCATTTTTTTCAATGAGTTATATATATTGATAAAGAAACAAGGATATTGCAAACCCTTCCTTTTAATGTATCCTCATTTGATAACGGGGTGACGTTTTTAGGGTTTATGCTAAAATCTAATGATTACAGGTTCAAATATTGCAATTGATTATATGAAAACATATAAAATAGAGTCTCTAATAGGTGTTATAGATGGTTCTTATAAGGAGGAAGATTAACACAAGTAAAATTAGTCTAGGAAGTGATCCTAGTCTACTAGCTCTAACATATATACCAAAAGGTATGCTGGAAAAAATTATGAAAAAGTACTTTAGTTTCTTATATTCCAAGAAAAGGGAGAAATGTGTATTCCTCTAGTCAAATGGAGTAAGTTAGAAAAAACTAAAGACTCAAGGGGATGAAATTGAATAGCATTTACTATTTTTGGGAATGGGGTTGAATAACATTCATTATTTTGGGAAAGCATTGGCAACAAAGAATCTATGGAGGTTATGAAAGCATAAAAGATTATGAAAGGAAGTGATACTTTAGAAGTATTTTGATCCTATATCATTAGGATAATGGCTTAGGCATCCAAATAAATTAATAAAGGGGGAAATATTTATTAAAATATCACCATTTTCTCGAGAATCAGTTGGCATGGAGAGTGGCCAAAGGAGATAGACTGGAACAGGAGAGGACCCATGGGTGGGTTGTGGTGGAAACTGTAGGCTATTTGAGCCTCTAATGACCTCTTTAAATATACAAGGTATCCTCTATTTGGAAGAGATATTATATGGGTAATATTTATCAATTTTGAATCAAGGGTGTAAAGAGGCAGATAGTTTGAGTCTACAAGAATATAGTAGTAGAATAAAACCAATTTGTGCATAAATTACAACACTTAGTGAAATAAAGTTTATAGAATATGATGATGAAATAATATGGTCAAAGAACAATTATTCAAGAAGATACACAACTCAATTAGGTTACCAATACAAGTTTGGGGAAGAGATAGAAGCAGAATAGAGGTAGTGGTGGAAGCCTATTTGGAAAATAAAAGAACAACTTAAAGCACAATTATTTCTCTAGGTAGATACATCCTTTGTAAAAATGACAATGAAACACATGACCACCTCCTAGTTCAATTTCCTTCTACTAAGGAGGTGTGGAACAAAGATTTAAAATTGACATATGGAAAAGGAAATTGGCAAGGAAATTCCTCAGTTATTTTTATGGAGAATTGGAATAGAACCAATTTGTGCATAAAATAAATTGGAGTGCAATAATGTTTAGAGAATAAGATGATGAAAAAATATGGTCAAAGAAATGTTCTTCAAGAAGATACATAACTTAGTTAGGTTACCAAGACAATTTTTTGGAAGACGTAGAAGTAGAATAGAGGTGGTGGTGGAAGCCTATTTGGATAATAAAAGAACACCCTAAAAAACATATTTCTCTGGTTAACATTATCAAGCATAGTTCCAACATGGGATAATTGTAAGAGAAGGAATTGACAAGGTCCAAGTAGATGCATCCTTTTCAAAAATGATGATGAAACATGTGGACACCTCATAGTTCACTGCATAAGGAGGTTTGGAAGGAAGATTTAAAATTGGTACATGGAAAAGGAACTTTTCAAGGAAATTCCTTAGTTTTTTTTTTTAAGTAAGTGGAAATGTTTCTATTCATAAAATGACAATATATACATGCATATAGCTATGAAAACCATTAGATGTTCTTCAAAAAACCCATAGGTTGTTGGCTTGCCCAAAGCGAAACCAAGCCAGCTAAAAAAAATGCTAATACCATCATACCGAGTCTGATAATATATTTCTAACCAGTCTACACCATTATCCTCAAAACTACAAAGAAAAGATATAAATATTAGTCAACCTAGACCAAAAAAACTCAAAACTAGGAAATATCCATCACTCATCAAGAACATGAACTCGGGGAGCCTTATTGGGATAAACACCAATATAGGGTGACAACTTCAGTAGGGCCTTGGAGCTTGAAGGAGTGTCCTTTCCATTGAAAACCTGAAAGACCCGTCCCTACTTCTTCACAAGCTATGAAATCATAGTTATCAACAAGCTAGAATCTAGAGCTTCCATCCACTGCTTGAGATTCCATATTTCCTACTCTTAAGGCACCCTGCCTTGTGCTACCATTACTTTCACATGCCAATATAGCTCCATTGTTTGATAGAATTTAGTGTCCCTATTCCCAATGCATCCAAGATTAGGGACAATGTATCCAACCTGATTCTCCATAGCTTCATTCTCCATCTCGACATGCCTAGATATCACCTTAGCTTCTAGTCCTTGCATGAATTCCTTATCAGTTAGTTCGACCCAGGATTGGTAATTCATAGCCACCTCCTTTGCATCTAGGATGACCCAAGTCTTCTTCTCCAGAGAATACTCCCCTTTGCATTGTATGGGTGCCATAGAAATACAAACAAATCCCCATAGAGAACCCTTGCGATAACCAAACTGAATCAACTGAACCCATCACATAATGGTGTCTCTCTTAGATGTGATTAAAAAATCCAAGATCAACAGAATTAAAACCATCTCCATATGAGATTATACCTTAGGCCTTCTCTCATGTGTAGGAATGATTTCTTCCAAGCTGAGGCCATCCAATTAATTTGTTTCCATTCATTCCCTCATCACTAGCTTCAGTCGCTTGAATCGATGCATCATACCTGCTCTCAATATCCATTGATCACCGATCATCATGCTTCAAAATGTCCCCTCCCTCCCATTCAAATACATGATGCACCTGGGTTGCTTGGATAACACGGGTGATAGGAGGTGGTGTGTAGATAAGAGAAAACATGTGTGGACTTTCTGTCCCATCTCCCTACCATCTATTGATTCATCTTGGCCGACATGGCCATATGGCACCTGATCTAGGTGATTCCAATCTTGAAGAGATAGGGTATTGCATTAGTGGACAAGAGGATCACCCTAAGTCAATGACCAACCACTATCTCAAGGAGAGGAAGGATTGGGGATTCCCTCATTTTCCAAGCAATCCAAAACCTTATTGGCCTCCCTTTTGACATGAGAGGGTATTAGACCCCCAGACCTTTAGATGCTAGAATGAAGAAGATCGATAAGACATTCAAGATGCCAGTTGAATGAAATCTTGCTTGGTGGCGTACCATTCTGAAGTCCAATGACAAGATGAATGACTAGTTTGGAATATACTTCTACAATCATCTTATGGAATTGATGATTGATGAGTCACAAAATCACCATATTTTGACATCTTCTTTTCCTTATTTTTAATCCCTTTTCGTTTACTCGCAACCTTATTTTAACCCATTTTTATGCTCATATGTAGGATCTAGGCTGAAAGTATTTTTCCATTAAATTACTTAGTATTTCATTGAATTATGATTAAAATCAGGGAGAATTAGTGTATTATGTATTTACTTTTGAAATAATGGCTCATGTGTGAACAAGTTGTTATAGGAATGGGTCCACAAGTTACAATGTTGAATAAAATTTGAATTAATGGTGAGGAGAATTTGTAGATCCATGTGTTGAGGATATAACATACCATAGAGGAGGGAATCAATCACCACCAATCATGTAGCCACTTGGGGAAGACAACAAAACATATATTTTATGGTTTTACTTATTGGAAGGCATATTTATGTGTGCCCACGTGTGCATATCCATTTTTATTATAGATTTAAAGATATCCCATGTATATATCATGGATCTAGGGAGCCCAACACCATTATTAACTATTTTAAACATATTTTGAGAAAATTATTGTATCCCACATGACTTATTTCGAATTTGATAAGTAGTGACATTCCAAAATATGTGAAGAGTTAGCATGAATCTTGGAACTAACTATGAATTGTTGTAATCACTTGAGAATATTATATCCTCAAGTGGATTTATATTTAGATATTTGTTTTAACCACTTGAGGATATTCTCAAGTGGATCTATATTTAGATATTTGTTGTAATGATTTGGGAATATATTATCCTCAAGTGAATATATATTTAGATATTTGTTTCAAACAAGCTCATGTATAAAAGAGAGTGTCATCTCCATTCCAAAGGGGAGGAATCTTGGATCATATGTCCAACTTATGATGGATTGAATAAAAAATCTTGATAAATTATTCCATATGGATTGTAAGTTTATAGTTCCATTGTGTTTTATGATTTGATATAGTTTATGATGTTGTATCTTAGTTCACTACCTTGTTCCTGGGAGAATTGAACTCACTCCAAATGGATCATGATACAATTTTCCTTTACGCAAGTATGGTGTGTTTTATGTTTTCATTTGATTTGATTTCTATTTTAATATTCATTCATTGGATTCTGTATATACCAAACCAAGCACTATTGTAGAAAAGTTCAATTTAAATGCAACTTGATTTACAACCATGGTGGATATAAAACAAGAAATATTCAATGATGGATGAAGCGTGGCGTGTTTCCTTTTCACAATGTTATTTCAATTTGTGGATTAACGATGCAATTTCCTTTTCTTAGAATCGTATTAGATAAACTAATGCAAGTTAATAATTTGTAGCCTGTACATACGATGCATGACATCTCACAAGTTTACAAACTTCAGATTGATGATTAAACAAAACGAGATTTAGGCCTTCAAAGGTAGTTTATAAATTGATTTTCAATGATGGTAAGAAACCTTTAAACCTTAAATTAATGCCCAAATTTCAGCTGCATTGTTTGAGGTGGAGCTAATGAGTCTAGTATAGACTCTCAAAATTTGATCTTCATCATCTCTAAACACCCCATCAATTCCTTCTGATCCAATATTTCCTTTTGAGGCACCATCAAAGTTGAGCTTAAAAAAACTAGAGGGGGGAGGTAACTAGGAATAGGGAATTGAGATAGATGAGGAGCCTATCTTGGAGAGGGATAGAGTGGGAAGGGAAGAAGGAAGGAGCCAATGATTCAATATCAAATATTCACTATCCTCACATTCTAGATCATCCCTGACCAATTTCTAGCTAAAAATATTTCCAAAATGTTCCACTTGATTCTAGTCCACACTGAAGAGGTAGAAAGATGCTTGTTTCTGAAGATGTGTCTATTCGTTTCCTTCCAAGTATCCCACAAAAGGAATCTGGGAAAGAGTTTCCAAATCTAATTTAAAATTGAATATTTGAAGACTTGACTACACCAAGATGAGATGGTGAGCATGATAGAGTCAATTTTCCTATCAAATTGACATAATGATATTGTTCCTTGATCCCACAAACCTCGAATGAAGTCACATTGATTTATCAAGTGCTCCATAGTTTTATTTTCCTCCCCACACATAATTCAAAATCCTAGCCTTGAAAATACTCTATGAAGGTGATTGTCCTAGGTTAAAATTTTACCATGTGCTACCAACCATAAGAAGGTGGCCACCTTAGGCTAGNCCCCCCAAATTATACTCTAAATATTGTCTTTTAGTAGTGAGGCATGATGGGATTTTAAGGAGTAGGATTCCTTTACTATAAATCCATCAACAACTTGATACCCCCATCTAATTTTGTTAGGCATCATTAAAAACGTGATTTTTTCGAAGATTAAGTTCAACTTTTATCAATTCCAAAAAGTGTCTTTGTTGGAGTGGAATGTGTTTAGGGTTGAGAGACTGTTCCCTCTATCCATATAAGTCTAAGTCATGTTGCCAGTAAATATGCACAATCCCCCCATGAGCTTCTTCCAACCCATCTTTGAGAGGGATGAGATCAATTTTTTTTTGAATTTTGGGTAGCTTCTTCCATGAGTCTTCCCAAAAGCGAGCAGATTGGCCATCTCTAAACTCCCAAAAGTAGTGGTGTTGGATGAGGTTTTTTTTTTTCTAAACATGATTCCAAATTATGGATCCTTGCTGAAATCTAATCATTCATATTATTTCCCTAGGAAAAATATTAGGAGTGCATTTATTCTTCCAGAGGGAGCTCGAAAGCTCTCCTTTGAATTGCAACCATATCCACTAGGTTTTGGCTCTGAGTACTCCATTAAGAAGATTTGTATCTCACAAACCAAGTCCTCCATTAAGTTTCAGAGTGCAAAGGGAGTCCCATGCCACAAACGCCCATTTTTTTTTGATATTAGAACCTTTCCAAAGGAAGTTACATTGAAAGGATATGATATATTTGATGATACACTTAGTGGTTGCAAGGATCGAGAAGAGATATAGGGGGATGGCTCGAAGAACTGATTTGAGGAGAAAAAGGAGACATGCTAGATTGAGGGCTTTGAAGGTCCAACTAGGTAGTTTTTTTTGCAGGTGAGATAGGATGTTTTCTCAGGAGAAGTTTCTCGCAACATATTCTAGAAGAGGGGCTTAAAGGTATTTGGATGGAAGGGATCTCCTAGTGTAGCATAGGATGTGGGAAAGGTGAAAATGGACAGGAAGCAGGGTATCAAAAAATAAAATATGAGATTTAAGGTGATTTATAGAAATAATTGAGGCCTCCATAAATCATCCAGAATAATTTTAAAGGCCTTGAACTCCTTGACAGTGGGTGTATCCATTATCATGGTATCATCCACAAACTGATGTGATATAGAGGGGCGGATGAGTCATGAAGGAAGATCCCTTGAAGACATTAGGACTAAATGGTATCCTTGATGTTGTGACTGAGACCTTCTACCATCATGATGAAAAGGAAGGGAGAGAGGGGGTCACCTAATCAAATTCCATGAGATAGACAGAAGGGGGGAGAGGTAGAGTCATTTATCTAGAGGGAAAAAAACAAAGAAGATATGATATAAAGAATCCAATTAACCCAATTAGGGTGGAAACCGAAGGCTAGAAAAATATATTTGATGTAATGCTAACTTAATTTGTCAAATTCCCTTTACATATCAAGTTTGATGAGCATTCCTAGAGTTTTCAAAGATTTGAGGGAATGAACCACCTTTTTTTCTATAATAATGCAGTCAAGGATTTTCCTACCTTCAACATACTTCTTAGGTCGCACAAGGAGAGGAATAAGGGTCTTCATATGGGAGGCCAAGAATTTGGCTATAAGTTTGTATATGGCATTGCAAAGTGAAATTAGTCTGAATTGGGAGGGATTCAAGGCATGTGATTCCTTGGGACTGAGGATGATGAACGTGACATTAAGATCAGGGAGGATGATATAGATTATTTGGGATTCAAAACCGTATCCCACACATCTATTTTGACAATAGGCCAACAATGATGAGAGAATTCAACGGTAAAACCATCTGGTCCCAGAGATTTTCCAAGGTCAAGGCTCATAATGACTTCTTCAACTTCAAGGAGGGATATTGGACACACTATAAAATCATTATGTTCTATAAAGATTAGTTTTGGGATGTTTCTTGTGATAGAAATAATTGCTCCAGATCTATCCAGAACATGTTTAGATAGGAGGGTGATAAAATAAGTAGTGAGTTCTTTCTCAATATCATGATGGGAAATGAGATTATTACCTTTTTCCATCTTAATATGAGTGATGTTATTGGTTTTCCTTCTATGGACCATGGAGTGATTAAAGAAATTAGCACTGCACTCCCCCTCTTTTAGCCATTGTACTATGGATTTCTATCTCCAGAGAATTCCCTCTTGGCATCATCGCTCTTCTAACTAGTTGGATATCTATTTTTCCTAGTTGATGGACTCCTCAACCCATCCTTGGGCAATGGCTTTCGAATGTAACTCTGCCATATGATATTCCAACCTTTTTATTTCTTAAAAAATATTCCCAAGAACCTTTTTGTTCCATATTTTGAGATGAGCTTCAATGCCTTCAGACATTGTTGGAAGCAATGCATAAGCATGCCATGAGTAGAATTTTCCTCCGCCTACCATTTTTGAATATTCACATGAAATTATGGGTGAGAAAGCCAAAAATTTTCAAACAAGAATGACCTTTTACAGGGGATTCCTTGTACTTCAATGATAAGACAAATGGGCCAATGATCCAAGCCCGTAGCTGGAAGAATAATGACTTCCATCTGATTTCAAGAGAGAATTAGCGGATATGAGACTAGAAATATATCAAGTCTACATGAAATATGATGATTTCCCCTCATTTGCTGTTCTAGGTGAACATTCCATTGATAATGGTAATATCAATGAGTTTTTTGTCTTGCATGAAGGAGTGAAAGGAGTCACTATCCTCTTCAAGTCTGCAGATCCCTCTTTTTTTTTCCTCTAGAGAAGATATCATGTTATAATCTCCCCCAAGAGTCCAAAAAATTGACCCAATGACCTCCTCTAAACTATGAAGAAAGTTAAGGAAGTCTATTTTCTCATTTAGATAATGAGGACCATACACATTGGTTACAAATCCATACATTTCATCTCCAATTGGTTTGAAGCGAGTTGTAAGACTTTGGGCGTAGCAAAAAAATTATCCAACATGACTATAGCAAGGTTCCACATACTAGAAACCCCTCTAGTAGCCCCTTTGGCATCTAGATCAATGGAATTCCGTGCCCTCCAAATTTTCCTAGAAATTCTGTATAGAGAAGAACTGGAACACTTAGTTTCTTGAAGAAGAAAAATATATTGGGCATTCAAAAAGTACCTTGTTTCACAAGATTCATTGCTTGCTTTTGCCATTTATGCCTCTAATATTCTAGGAGAGAACTTTCATTGGAAAATTGGGGTGAGAGAGGGTTGATACCAGTCTCTAATCAATGCATTTTACCCAAAGTTTACCAATATATCACCAATTTCTTGAAGAATCTGAAGATTGGACTTTTTTCATCTATGCTTATCATATTTAGGGGATTTCTTAGGCATTTTTGGCATGTTGGTTTGGACCCCAGGGCCGAAGATGTGGTCCAGAATATCCTTTAGCATTTTTTCACAGGGCTTGTTGAACTTGCTGGATATGCTCAACCATGATAGATTTGATGTCTTGGCATTGGAAAGCATCCACAATGCCTTAAAGGTCAATGCCCTCCAAATCCATGTGTTATGGATCATGATCAGTTTCCTCCTCGTGATCCTGATGCATGGGAATATATTATAATGGTGGAATTTCCAGTGGTAATTCATACATTTTGGTCCATTTGGTACCTTTAGGGGTAGAAAGGGAGTCATCTGATTTTCTAGATTTCGATCCTTGAAGGGAGGAGTCAGAGGATCACTCAAGGATCAGATTTTCTAGAGGTGAGTTGATGATTTTAGAGATATTTTTTGTAGTTGGTGTTTTGGTCAAACTTGTGGGGGAGGGTTTATAACCAGATCATCTTCATGTTGGTATCTTAGTGAAGCCTTCTTCATATTTCTCTCGATCTTCTTTGGGGGGTTTGGGATTATTGAGAAGTGGGAAGTCTCTATAGAGGTGGCCATGCTCCTGAAAATGGAGACATCATAATAGAATGTACTCATAATCAAGGTTTTGGATCCATTATGAGTCCTAATATGAAAAACAAATGGAATCTAGGATATGAAATGAGACGTTCATATATATATCCATATTTTCGCATAGGTTGTATATTATCCTTGCTTGGTGGCTTCCACTGATTTGACATAGATACCAAGGGAGTTTCTGATCCTAACCATAATTTCCTCATCCCAATCTTTCTGAGGGAGAGAATATAGGCAAACCAAAACTAGAGCATAGGTAAATTATTCCTTAATAGGATTAAATTTCTCTGTTCAAAATCTCAAGTGTAACCCTACTGATCAAAAGAAATAAGATTCATTCTCAAAGATTTGATTCTGATCCTGCAAACTGTGAAAGATGGTAGTAAAAAACCCTTTAGGACCTAGCTTCAGATAAAATATTCCTTGGGATTTTGAGTGAGTATTAATCCTGGAAACCATATCTTGTTATGTGGGCCATATTCCAAGGAATTTTCCTGTGAATGTGTGATCCTACTTATATTGGACATAGATACTTACCCTTTCACATTGGATTTCATACCTGGGTATATTATGTGCCTTTGGAATACATTGTCATGGTTTCCATTTTGATTTGTCCTTAGTTCCTGGGGTATGATCTACCATTGGGATATATTTCATTATTTTGGATCCTTTCACCCCTTGAGTCAAGATACCGGATTTCGGAGGAGCTTCATGATTACTAGGCTGAGAGTTTCATCCATATTCAATTAGAAAATTATTGAAGGAAGGCGGTTCAACCCCCCTAAGAGCCCAACCATGGGAACTATCACCCTATGGACCATGCGAACAATAGACTTTGGTTACTAGGGTTTCTTCAGAGCTATGGATGGTCCCTTGGATATCTCCCTTAGTCCATTAAGGAAATTCCTTAGTTATTTGTATGAAGAATTGGATAAAAGACCAAGTGGTAAAATAACACAAGGATTTACCATGTATAACTTCATGGGCTCTTTGATTGGTGTTGGCAGGTCCAAATGGTCCATAAAGAAGGTAAGGGATAACTTCCAATGTCATGTCCCAATTAGACCTACTCTCGTTTGGGGTAGCATTTTTGACCAATATGTGGGCCTGGTTGCCACTCTAAAATTATTATCTAAATATGAATCTGAGAGTCAAAGGTTCTTAGATGAATTAAAATCTAAAGGATAACATAAATAATGTTGTTTGTCTCTTTTCTAGATGCAATTCTAAGCTACTCTAATCTATCCTGATCAAGAAAAATCTAACTAAGATTGAATACAGTGACAGATAATACCATTAAGATCATAAAGAATTCACATATCCCAATGATAAATGATAACAACAATATTAAAAATACATCCACAATTAGTTGCACTATGCATTAATAAAATCATAGTTGTATTCATAAGGAAACATGTGACAACATGAGCATTAAGAAAAAAATGAATAAATAATTCATACAATAGATCTTTGTAATACTCTAGTAAAAGACAAATGCATTAAGAAGAGTCTCAAATACATTCACCACAATCACAGATTTCCAGAATGCCTCTTTCTCTTTATTAATTCAGAAGTGTTATAACGTCATTTGACACCACATATACTCATGATGACTCATTGGCCTCAGTTACATCCCTTTCCCATCTTGCAAGAGAAAAATCCCCCTTTTTCCTCCCTAAAAAAATCTAAAAAACCCCAGTTTTGTTGATGTACGCGATTCTCCTTAAAACAACTCATGTACATACGTGCATTGCTAGTTAGCAACCCATGTACATGTTAAATTGGCTTAAAAAAAAATTAATACCAACATTTCAGGAAGATTTGACGGGTTCCCTAGGTTCTCGACCTCCTGTAGCCTGTACATAACTACTCCAACTGTCAAAAGGGAGTATAAATTGGAGCCTTTGGGTGGAGGAAAAAGACATCAAATAAATTCACCCTTATGCTTGCATTTTCCTTATAGCCCTGTAAGTCCCCTTTTCCCCTTATGAAATATCCTAGCCTTGGTCAATGTTTCTATTTGATCATTTTCATTTTAGTTGTGTCTTAGCTCATAGAGGATAACGAAGGTGTGAGAGGGAAGATTCATCTTTATTATCCCAAACAAACTAAAGAGTCATATTTCTCAATTTAGTCAAACAAATTTAACCTTGTAGAACTAAATGTGAAACTCCATGATTACCTATGATGTGTTTATTTGGCTCTTCTCCATGCTAAACAATAATTTCCTTGTGAATTACATGATTCTACACTTGAACCCTTTGCATAATGATTTGATGGCTACCAACTGCCTCATGTACAATAAATGTTGTCAGTTGCATCCCTAATAGTCCATCTAGGATTGTGGTGATATTAGTTAAAATCAAAGAGACATTTAGTTTTACTTTTATCTTATGAATGAAAAATATTCTTCCCTTCATCTCAAGGAAGATGCTTCTAGGTCACAATTCATAATATCCATCTTTCTCCTATATGTAATCTTGTCCAAAAAACACATCATAGATCTCCAAAGGTGCATCATTGCATGACACATCATCTTTCCATGGATATGTGGTAATTTGGAATGTACATTGCATGGTCACATAGATATTCCTCTTGGATTGGAGCCCTATATTTTTGTAGGTCATGGGTGGGTTTGAGTTTCCAACTTGAGCCATTTTAAAATACCCTTAAAAATTAGATTCATCTTTGTCTCTTCTTCTCCAAATCACTAATCATTTGAGCCAATAAGAGTAGTCAACATTTATGTGAACTCATTGAATGACTAATCATGACACTAGAGGTAAATGGTTGCCACTTCATGTATTGATCCTCTCGACATCTCAAAGGAGAATACTTATCATACACTACCCTCATAAGGTCATTCTATGTAGTGATGGGTTCACTATGATCCCCACACTACTTGTTGTGCATTTCACATCAATATTTGGTAATACATGATATTTTAATGTCTGCAAGATTGATTTTATGTTTGTCATCAAGGTCCTATGTGTTAACACTCCAGGAAACTACTTAGGGCTGTATGCTAAGTATGCCTGGTAACTTAGGAATTCAATATTTTTATAGCAAAATGGATCGATGGGATATCACAATAGCTCAATGGAAAGGTTGCTTATCAAATAGTTAAATGAACCAGTGCTCTTAGAAACTGTAAATCAGATGATAAATAACAGAGATGGAATGCAGAATATTTCTGAGACAACCAAGTATATTAACATGCAGGGTTTATGCAACCAAATACATGCATAACATCGGGTCACACACAACAATAAGAAGTTTCTCAATTCAAATTATGAGCACAGGCTAAGCTAACTTTAACAGAGAGCAGAATAATGGTGGATGAAATATCTGATCACATTAACAAGAGAAAACTGTGATTTTTCTATTAGAAAGGGAAACCAAAACATACAGCGAAGTTTCTCCAAGTTCCAACCCTTGTTTGATTTCAAAATAGGCATATATAGCCTTTACAATACAGTTGCACAGATCCT